>JAGVSP010005326.1:0-11558 GCA_022494985.1 Micrasema minimum
TGAGGATTGGTTTGAAGCAGGGTTCTCTATCTCGTCATCCACTGTGCCTTATCTTCTGGAGTAATCACAGCTTAATATATGAGGCGCATTTCGTGTCCGCGTGTTTCAAAAACATATGTTAAATTCCATTATTGTAGTTATTTAAATGTCAGATTGAACTGGTTTTCTACTTTTAGGTTTTTAAGATGAACCAAATCAAATTCACTTCATAATTATTGTCATAGCATAAACGCTTTTGGAACCCTTACTTATAGTTGTATTTGTTAAAAACGTCTATGTCCCCTCGTAGCGCAGTGGTAGCGCATTTGGCTACTGTGCATGAGGTCGCGGGTACGATTCCCGTAGGGGATCAACATGAAATATTTTATTAACATGTGATTTTCATATTAAATATATTTCATGTGTGATATCTTGGACTGGTTCTGAAGCGTTAGACTAATCATCTTACCTTCACAACTCCCCTTATCCTTAATTGCAATACTTAATACAATTAAAAAGTGTTTTTATTCATAAGCACTTTAGATAAAAACAAATATCATATGAGAACTACTTAAAGAAAAGAAAATAAATTTGTATAATGCGTATAATTGTATAATGCCCAATGTAAATTTATTTTCTTCGTATGCTACACAATATTATCTTCCAACAAATAATATAATCTGCAAGAAAAGCTTTAAACATATTCTCAGTTACAATAGCTAAGCCTAAAATTAATTATATTTCAAAACTACGGCTAATTTTTCTTACTATATCTACTTACTAACATAACATCCGTGAATAAAATGAATGGGCCAAATATATTGACAAAACATTTAATGACGTAAGACGTGGCGTGTTAGGATTATCGTCCATTGTCATCAGATTATTTCAATCGGCCATGATAACACAACAATCGGCCATGATAACACAACACTAGAATATCAGCAAAAAGTTCAACTTTCCATTTAGTTTTGTGATTAATGAAGGAGGTTTTTATTATGATGGGATTAAAGTCATTTGGAAGCCGGTAGAGGAGAAAAGACGCCATCAATGAAGGTGTAGTTTAAGTGAAAAAAAGTGGCGGATAATAATTTGTTTGAAAATAATATTAGTATCATATATGAATTATTAATAAAAAGGCTTAAAGCAGTATTTGCAATAGGTATGCATACTTACTGTAAAGATCTTAGATAGCTGCGAGATGTTACGTTAAAATTATATTAATTTTATATGTTCATTTGAATATTTTTATTTATTGATATCCCAACAGAGACAGAGAAACTCTGAAACGAATGTGGGTTATCTAGGCGTTTACAGGGCTTATGACCTGTCATTGGCTGGGTTAAGTGTGATGTACACAACATTCCCCGAATTCCCCATCATCTGATAACCATATATGACAAATTTTGGGAACTACTATATATTGAACTTGTCTTCGTCGTTCCGCATTACAGAAAATTTTCTATGCTGGTGTCATCTGTTGAGAAGATTGTTAAGCATTTTTTTTTTGGCTTTTTATTACATAGGTAAATGCCCATCATCTGCTTGGGCACATCCCATATATGACAAATTTTGGAACTACTATATATTGAATTGTCTTCGTCGTCTCGCATTACAGAAATTTTCTATGCTGGTGTCATCTGTTGAGAAGATTGTTAAACATTGTTTTTTTGGGCAATCATCCTTTTATTAGTGTTAGTAAGGCTCTACCGAGCTTTATTACTTATTGGAAGACGCCTGAAGATGTCTCTCCAATTTTTTTTTCCAATTTCCCCTGTCTCTGTTGGGATATCAATAATATCTGATATCAGCCCAGCATGGGTATAATCCAGTAATTTGTCTACAGGTATTTGTATAAATTAAAAAAATGTTGTAAAAATATTTATTTATTTATTTTTATTGTGGAAACCCCCGTAGGACTTAGATACATGAAAAATTACTTAACAAAAACTAAATACAAAAAGAAAATACAAACATTACATAACTATTCAGTCAGTGGTTTAAAAAAGATTTATATGAAAATTTCAACATGTCGAATATTCAAGTTGGCAAGAAAACAATTACGCTAAGAAAAAAACATTTTGATATTAAATGGAGCAAGTGGCCTAAAAAATACAATAAGATAATAATACAAATGGCAAACTAACTATTCACTACCGCCAGAGATGGCATCTAGACACTGCTCCCTAAAATGAACTAGATTAGTGTTGAAAACATCAATAGTTTGCCAGTGCGCGCATCGTCAAAAAGATGAGTTTGCACTGTAATTTGTCGATGATATTTTATGTCCATTTATTAATTACATCTGATTTATTTCGGGTATACATATTTTCCGGTAAGAAGTCCGGCAATTGTGGCGTATGTATCATAATATAACGTCACATAACCAAAGACTGTTAACTGAATAGCTGCTATTACGGAAACATCGACCGTATCTACACCAAGTTAAGGTCGATATTTCCGGAATACCAACCCATGCAGTTAACGGCCTTTTAGTGATAGGACGTAGTATGATACATAATACGCCACAAACCGTCTTACCAATAGATTTTATGAATGCATTCCTTATTACCGGTTAATTTAATGTAACACGAAATATTATTTTATTTGTATGTGTTTTTGAAAGACTAAATTTGAAGACACACATTAACTGCAAATCACCGCATATTTTATCATGAAAAAATATGTGTTGGTACTACATTACAGTCCTGCAATATTTATATGGGGGGAGTAAATCTCAAAGGAAAAACATAAGCACGTCTCTCATAGCTCATAACATATCTCCCACTTGTTGAGAGGAGTGACGGATATATGGAGCCGTTTCCCGGGGAATATTTTCCACTAGAAGAAAACTATTTCCACGTGGAGGGTTCCGCTTTCCACCCCGTTACACGGTTCCCCTACGTTCCCAGTAACCATGTCCCAGCACTCGACGTGTGGGGGGCGCAACAGGTGATCCACAGGTTGTAGGCGATATGTGAGGAAATGGTGCTCAGTATACAGTATATAATGTATTGGAAACTTAGTTACTTATTTACTGTGAGTAACTTCTCTTTATGGATGCTGAACGATATTTTTCGTATTTCTTTACCCTTTTCTTGATAATGGAGTTGCAGAAAAATTAAACGAAATATCACAATATCATCTGTGTAATCCGTTTATTAATCGGATGATTAATAACAGAGATACAATCATTTGAAGTTTGATTTTGTAAAAATTTTGACTTTGACTGAAAAGCTTGACTTTGTGTTTGTGGTGCTGTAAGATATTCTTTGTAAGCGTTCTTTATTTTTACTCGTCAATTTAGAACAAGACTACTAATAGTGCATAGGGTACTGCATTGGTACACCAAGTAGAGTGTATCTCGATCATTGGCACAACGATCAGTCTTACGCTTTAGAACCAGTTTAAGGTATCACATATAAAATGTGAATTGTAAAAAACCACAAATATAAGTAAATTTGTAATGAGTAAGAGTCCTATATGGAGTGATTTCACATAGAAAATTCAGTGTAAAAACTTAAAATCGTCTATTTTGCTTTTGATTTTGACTTTGTAAGGAACACAGAGGTGAGGTAACGGACACAGTAACCCTTGGTATCTACTGTCATCCGGTGAAGGCGTTTCGGCTGGCTAGGCTATATACTACGTATGCCTCCCGAGAGCCTTAACCATGCTTGCCTATTTTACAAGGTATCAGGGTTTTGGCGTCCTGGTCGTCCACTGTTGACAATTCGTCGGCAGTTTGCGTCAGAGCTGCGAGACGTGAACTTGACTTGGGAGGATGCACGGGAGCCAGCGGCCGATCGCTTGGCCTAGAGTCAGTTTGTGGATTCCATGTGTTCCACATAGGAAGCGGATATGGTATAATGAATAAATGAAATAATCAGTAACATTGAGTTGACTTGAAGTCCATAATGTAAAGGAAATCTTTGACATAAATATAAAAGAAATAAAATAAAAATGAAATAGTCTACATGTAAATGTTTCTAATAATACGTTTTTCACTGTCATGTTTTATTTCCAAGACGCATAAAAAAATTGATTATTGTTTATCAACAAAACAGTATTTTATTTCTGCGGTAAAACCTTTATATTTTGCGTTGCCTATTCGCAAGGGAAGGGTGATACGCTGTATCAAGCAACCCCATCGTACGCCACACATACTCACTGCTCACTTACTCACCCCATAGCCCCGAGCTTACGAGAGAACAACCTACCACAATATATCATCCCCATAATACGCCTGCTCCTAGCCAAAAAAGGCGTATGAGATATTTTGGTGGATTTTTAAATGTAAATTCGATATCAATTATTTAATTTAAATGCTTTATTATATATATATATATATCTACCCTACACATATATGTATCTTTGTTTATTTCTCACTGGGCAAAAACAAAGGAAAAACGAAAACACGAAGAAGAACAACATTCTTCAAAGGGCAATCTCTTAAGTACGTGATCGCAAAACTAATTAAAATAAATGTAGTAAATTATCTTAAATAAATAGTAAGTAACTTTTAAAAACATTCACTGAAATATACAGGTAAAAAATTCATTTGCAATCTATTTTGGCAACTTGAAAGTAACTACTTTCATTATAACTATAATAAAATAAAAAACTACAAAAAACATAACGAAACTAATAAGTTTCTATGTATCTGTTGAGATATGAATAATGTTTTTTTTTAAATGCTGTAAAAATTATTCGTTTTGTGGATTGTTAAAAAAAAGTTTTCTAGATCCTAAATATTTCTTTGTTCGAAAAACCTTTTTTCATTTTTTTAATGTGCATCACGTTTATTTTGTATCGATTATATTAATTAAACATGACATTTTTTATTAAATTTCTTAAAATGCTTCTATGGTACAAACTTAACAATAAAAATATTGGGAATACAACCTAATATTTCTTTTAAAATAAAAGCAATAAACAATCCAAAGTGGTTTCAAAAGTTTACAGTAACGATTTTCCCTTTTTTAAATATTCACTATTTATCACATACGCTATTTTGTCTCGCAGCATACGGCCTTCCGTACACAGCCTCTTAAACATTTCATCCCCGTGGCAAGCACCTCACTGAGTGACAGAAGAAAGATAAAGTACCCGATTCGGTTTTATTTGCCTGTTGTGGGACAAACGTTTTATTTATTCATATGAGGGTCGGGGGTGGGGAATAAACGCGTTTTGGGGAAGATTTGGGAAAGTGAAGGGATGGAGTGGGTAATCGAATGTTGATCTAATAACCGACAAGTGAGGGAAACGTTTGGGGTGCGGATTTTGACGTATCGACAGGAGGGAATTGATTTACTATGTATGGGTAGGTGCATAAATTTGAAATTAGAGCAGAATGCAAGCTGAGATAAGCATTATCGACAAAAATTAGAGAAAGGTCTTTTACGATGGATCGTCATGTAGAGCGAATGATGATATAAGAACGGCTTAAAAAATATATGATGTGACGGTGCCTGATGTAAAGTCGATCGAAGGCCGAAAAGACATGGCATGATCAACGTTAAAACAAAATGCTTGAAAGTGGGCATGTAAGAAGTCGGAATAATCGACGTGCGTGCATGAGAAATGAATGAATGTGGAGGAAGCAAAAGAAGTATAGCCAGGACAGAGTGGTGTGGCGTTTCTATCCTCTCTTCTACCCCTTCGGGAAATGGCGTGATGTATGGTTAGATAAGATAGAATAAATGTATAAATAAACATAATATATTTTATAATTTCAATGTTATTATGCATCCAAAGCTATGTACGTATAATAAATTGAAATTAATATTATTATAAGGCAATATACAGGATGTCCCGTAAGCATTGGACCAACGGAATGATATGGTGATCAATTGGTGATAGATGGAGTTATTATGTATCCAGGACAATAAATATTTCGACCTAAAATTCTGAAATAAAGTTATGTTGATATTATACCATTTAAAACAATAATGCACTCAAAGTATAAAATATTATTATGATGGTCAAGTTAATGTCTTTGATATTATTAATGCCTCTTGCCTTTTTTTAAAGATTTTATCATAAAGAAATCATAAGAAATTATAAATACCGTAATTGAGCGAGTTTGCACCAACAAAACACACTTTTAAGAGCTACGCAAAGCGATGAATTATTCTCATAAAAAATCCGTCCTAAAAAAAATAATAGCTCATTCGCTTGGATAATTGAATCGACTATCAGAAAGTCCGATTCGTCGATAATCGAGAGCACCAGTAGGTATATCGCAAACCATTTTGCGGCAACCCTAATAACATCTGGTCTGGCTGGATATAGTTACACGGGTATTAACGACGAATGGATCTCCCGGGTCTGCCCCCCTGACCCCTCATAACACAAACCGTGACTTGGGCCACATCAGATCCGCGACCGAGAGGTGATCAACACAAATCAATATGTAACATAACAAATACTATTCTGTAAGCATTATCATAATATTCATAGTTTACATTTTAGATGTGCAAAATAGGAACATTGAAAAACAAAAACTAAAATAAATAAATATTCAATTAATTACAGAAATTCAATATACATATATTAAATTGCATTGTAGACATTGTACTTTACAAAAATCATTTATCTTCTCTTTCTTCTTTCACCACGTTCGCTTCTATGTATGTGGAGCATGTGGACATTACTAGATCCCTCCAGGAGACCCAATAGCCAGCCTGCACTCGCTCCCTCTAACCCACGAAGACACCGTTGTCCATCAGCTCCTGCCGAGCTACATCCAGAAAATGATCATTCACGGTCTAACAGAACGGCGGGGTCCTTACAGTTGAGGCCACAATCATTTATAGCCCCGAAGAAAATTGAAAAAAAAACTAAAGAACAAACTGCGAAATTTTTATCCAATATCAATTTACGACATTTAAATTGTAAAAGATAAAGCGCTTTGAAGGACACGAAGGGTCAGAATGCCTGCGCATCGATTCTGTAACTGTTTTATACACTACTGCGCATAAAACGAATTTTGTCACTAGAATTCCGTATGCCAAGAAGTGTCCAAAACCTAAGAGAATCGCACAGCAGCAGTGGTACTGCTGGCCTGTCACATGGGACCACTCTCAAATTAAAAATGGTGGCTCTCCCCCATCCCACCCCACCGAGGTCGAAAATTAGAATTTTTATTTGGCCCTCAGATTTCGAATAACCAAGGTTTTACATGGTGTAACTAAACTCGATGTACAAGCGAGAGACTAGTAAATCTACGTCATATTTAGATTCAATTTTGTAGAATAACATTTTTTTTAATTTGAACCATAGTTTTCGAGAAAATTAAGTAGGTACGAAGTTAATTTACTTTTCGATAAATTTTTGCAAATTGTTATCAAATCATTTACATAGTCAAATAAATAGGATCCATAAAGAAAACAAAATGAAAAAAAAGCAATTTATAAATGCATTTGTGCAATTTTACTTAATCTGCGGTATTAATTACTAATGAAAGATTTTATGAAAGAAAAAAATATTTTTTTCAAGCTCAAATTAAAAAGTCAAATTACCAACATCTCGACTCCAAATATGATATAGATTCACCATTTTTCGGAATATTCCCCACAGACTGGACTAATAAATTCGATTTAGATCAAAAATAACATTTAACATGAATAATTATTGAAAATATATTTTCTAATGTTTTTTATTCTTGAGTGAAATTTTGTTTTAACCACCCAGTAGTGTAATGATACCCCACACAAGAGATGCTCACGATCGGGCCGTTTGTTTTTTTTCTTATGTGGAGCAGTATGGCGAAACCCCACATTATCTACTGTTATGTCTTTGTTATTATTATTTGCTCGTGTGCTCTGTGCAAACAACTTCACTGATCTTCAATATCCCGCATTTTCCCTAGACGAAATAAATACCCGTAACTATTGGATCAACTCGAACTAAACTATAGAGATTTCAGATGAACATTGTAATTTTCATTGATAAGCAGTGGACTGAAGAGGGCAACTGAGGCTTGAGAAAAAAAAACATTGGTCATTACATTTTTTAAAGGAAAAAATGAGATTATCAAATAAAATTTTCTCGTTTATTAATTAAGATAGTAATTTTAAAAAAATATTGTTAATTACGAACTTCAGTATATTCTGCTCTGAACAAGAATTCACTATAAGGGGCGTTTCCATACAAATTTTCTAAAAATATACGCTTCCTACCTTCCTAGGGTTAATTTCATAACACCTTTTATTATCAAACTCCACCGTCTAATCACGACTTGCTCTGAGACATGCACATTTTATTGCCCCCAGTTTAATTAATTCTTTTTTAACTGACAATAAAATGGCATTGTCAAATTTTCCAAATTTTTAATCTTATAAAAAATTATCACAAAGTTGGATACATAGTGTAAAGGTAGAATCATTATTACTATAAAGACCATAACTATAACATAATCTACGTCATTTTTTACTTTAAATATTATAATTATTTCCCCTCTTCTTCTTCTGGTATAAAGATACCAATATCTTGTATTCTTTTTTTTTAAATCTTGTTTACACTATCTTGTTTACATTATCTGTTATTTTTCCATTTTTACATGAATTTATTTTTCTCTTTTGCCACGTGCACACTGTTTGACTTTAACAGTATACCCACAAACAGGCTATGCCTTGGTGGGATTTTTTTTTTTTTTTTTTAATGTATGTGTGTTTTTAATGTATATCTATGTAAACAAAAAAAAATCTTTTGAAAAAAAAAAAAAAAAAGGCTCCAGCACTTAGGCCAACAAACGAAACGTGTGTCGTAGATGTCTAGTGATGACTTAGAGAGTGGCAAACTATACACTAGACACGGTAGTATTTTTCATGTATGGAATGTTACTTCTCTGAAATTCTTGTTCGAAGATATTCTGTCATATTTTTATCATAGTCTTTAATCCTTACGATAAATGTGACCTGAATAATATAAATATTTTAACTCCTGAAAAACGCAAAGATACATTAAATGCTTAGTGCTTTCTCTATAATCTCTTGAAAGTTAATTTATATTTAAGTATGTACATCATATTTTATTGGTAATAATATAAAATAGTTAAACATACTTTATTAAAAAACATGATTTCATATCAGCTCCCTATATAGAACATATTATATGGATTACACAAACTGCCTTCGAGCGATCGGGCCGCCAGAGTCCCGCGCATCCTCCGTATGTCAGGTATACGTCTGACGTAAACTGCCGACAGATTGTCAACGGTGGACGACCATAAACAATATTTGTGTCATAATATACATCTTTCATAATACAAAAAGAAGGTGAAAAGTAGACTGAATGCTGTTTAAATGCGATCTCTCGGGCGAATGTGTGGTAAGACTATGTATGATAGGTGTACTAATTTCGACAAATAGAGCAGAGTGGAAGGCTGAGATAATCCATTAACGACAAAATTAAGAAAGGTCTTAAACGATGGTTCGGTCATATGGAGCGAATAAGTGATGAAAGAATGGCTAAAATAAGTTTAAATGCAAGTGTGCCTAGATGTAGAAGCCGAAGAAGGCTGAGAAAGACATAGCATGACCAAGTACAACTAATACTTAAAAGTGGACATGTAAAGAGTCGGAATTATCGGCGTATTTGCAGTGAGAAGATGTATGAATGTAGCAGGAAGCAAGGAAGTATGTCAGGACAAAGTAGTATAGGCGTTTCTATCTCTCTGCCTACCCCTACGGTTAAATGCCGTGATACTGTTAGTTAGTTAGTAAGTTAATATTTTATGTGTGAAACCTTAAACTGGTACTGAAGCGTAATACTGATCGTCCTACCTTCATGTAATAAAATGATCTGGATACACCGCACTTGGTGTACCAATGCAGTGCCCTATGCACCATTGGGTTACGGGTAAAGGAAAGTAGTAGTAGTAGCTATATACATAATTTTATCAATAATTCTTGATGATTCTCCAAATAATTTTGAATGATTTTATTAATTAATAAAACATATGTTTGAATGTGTATACAGGTACTTCTCTATCCAAAAAATCTCCCATTGAAGATCAGTATAATTGGCGTTTCACGTCATGATTTTGATTTCAATGATCTGGCTTGTTAGACGGGGCTAAGTATTAGGTATACCCGTGTGTGTTTTACAGCAAGGTGGTTGTTACATACTCAAACATTAATTTAATAAGTATAGGATAAAGTACAGACTTGAGACGTGACTGATCTTGTGGGCATCCGTATTCATATATGAGATAAGCGTATTGGGTATCTGTTCCTAAACACGAGATTAATTATTTAAGTAGTTGAGATATCAACAACGACTATAAAACGATTACGTTACGATATCAGATCTTACAAATCCTGCAGAGCCACTTTTTATGGCTTGTTGGACATATCGTTAGTCAACAGAGAAGCTCTTCCTAGATCAAAAAAATCACTTTAAATTGTGTCTATGAGTGACATTTTGAAAATAATCAAAGTTCGTAATTTAGTAATGAAGAAAGTCACTACAATGTGCTCCAAAACGTTGGCAATACAAAGCCCACATACACGGCACAATAGCCCAGAAAACCTTAATCTGTATTTTGAAAATACCCTAACAAAAGTAAATAATTTTTATGTCGTTGTAAACGAAGAAGTTACCTACACATTTATGCAAAATGTTTTTTTTGCTCTTAAACACAAAAAACACCTATTTGTGGAAAAAATAATACAGAAGAAAATAACTAGTAATGAAGGAATTTGATTCTAAAAATGATCTTCATACAAGCCTCAAAGAAGTGGAAAACTTAAAACAGCTATATCCAACGGCGACATGTTGTAACAGCCATAATTTTATCAGATTTAAACAAAATTATATCAACCATTTTCATTATAAGTCTAACATGCAAGTGAAACGTAATGCTCCTACTGATTGCCACGTTAGGAGAGAACATATATTATTTTTAGAATCGTCCAACCGATAAATACCCTGTCTGACAGAAACTTAACTATATAGGTTTTGAGTTTACCCCAAGACATAAGCCTAGTCCTTAGTCAGTAGAGTGGTTTTAATAAAATATAGATTAAAAAAACATAGATAATACTTAATATGGTCGTTAACTATTATACCATTACCTTACCTATCATACCACTTAACTATTTAAAATGTCTGCTGCTTATACAACGAAACGCTTAAATTTTTCCGTATCAATTTAGAATATTTATTTTTTAAAACATACAATATACAATATAATACTAAAAGAATTATAGTTCTCTAGGTTATGTTAGTATAATATTAATTGAAAATGTGTTATGTTTCTTTACTGTGGGAATCGCCTGTTTAATTTGTAACCTGGTTGAAGGACAAACAGAAAACTGCTAGGTAGTTAAAATTATGTGCATGTTTTTTTTTGGCAATATTTATTTTACTTCTTGACAGAGATTTATACTCGGTGTTTTTAGTCTGCTGACTAATCATCTTGCCTTCATGTAAATGCACTTCACAAAATTCACTGCACTGCTAAAAAACAGTTTCCTTTTTCAAAAAACCCCAAAAATTTCTTTAAAAAAAATACTTGAAAAAATATTGAAACGGCCTTTTACTGGGGGGGGTGTAAAGGCCTTTAATTTTAA
>JAGVSP010005327.1:0-11993 GCA_022494985.1 Micrasema minimum
AAAAAATTTTTTTTTTTACAGGATAAATATAAGGAAAATAAAATACAATATTTAACTAACAAACTAACTAACTAACCATCACGCTATTTCCCGTAGGGGTAGGCAGAGAGGATAGAACGCCATACCACCCGTCCTTACAGACATTCCTTGCTTCCTCTACATTCATACATCTTCACATGCACAATACGCCGATTATTCTGACTTACTCACATGACCACTTTTCAAGTACTTGACGTACTTGGGGTCAATCCCCATTGACATTCCTCGCCTTCCGCGGCTTCTACATCCAGGCACAAGAAGAAGGGACGCAACTTGCATTTAAACTTCTCTTATAGCCGATATTTTATCACTCATTCGCTCCACATGACCAAACCATCCGTAAAAGCCCCTTTCTTAATTTTGTCGATCAATGCTTATCTCACCTTGGCACTCTGCCTCTAAATTTCGACTAATTGTACAACCAATATCCCATAACCTATCCACTAAATTTTACAAATTATAGGATATCTCCATCATGAAAAAAGACATTCTCATTTTTGATGGAAAATACCGCCGTATTGTAGCGGAAGAGTTAGAATCCGCGACCTCATGCACGTTAGCCCAATACGCTACCACTAAGCTACGAGGCGGACTATATTAGTTTTTTATTTTAGTTTATTTATGATTTTAAATAATAAACTTAAAACCATTATTTTACAATGAAATTATTTTTCATTTTCGTTAACATGGGAATAATATTCAGCAACACTAAAGAATGCCGTGGGTTACGAAGTCTGTAAATATAACAAACTAAAAATTCTTGACATATTTTGTCCCTTTTGTTTTCACGTCCGCTTTGATATTTTATTTACAAAGATGTTCAAAAATACGAGATCAATATGCTTTGATCTCTTCGTCAAAAGGAATTCATGGCATCATGATACAACAAGGGAATACAAAGTACCAGAAATGCCCTGGTATTGAGATAGTCCATTTCAAAAATTAAAGGATTCCATCTTTCAAAGCGAAAAAACTATTCAAAAATAATAAATATTTAGGCTGCATAAAGTTTGAAATGATCGTGCTGAAATGATACCAGTTATTAACATATTTGTTTACAAGCAAAACAAATCAATTTATGTGCCTACTTTCCCTCTCAGTTGGATTTATCAAAAACGTAATTAAAATCTAACGCTCAGTTGAACTTTTAACAATATTTAGGTACACGTTAAAATACACTCCAACAAAAATAAATTCGTTTTGTAAAAATTTCACGAATTTCAGAATGCAATAAAGATATTTTAAAATCTGTTACAGTCATACGTATGAAAATTCCTCTCAAAGGCAGAAGAATTCAATCAAAAAAATATTTATTGAATTCAAAACATTCGTTTGAAAGCGCCCAATATTTTTAAATCATCTTTGTTTATTTTCAGATTTTTTTGTTCGTAACAGAAGTAAAAATCACCTGAATAACAAAGAAATTATTTTCTTGCACCGTTTACTAACTAACTAACTAACTAACTAACCATCACGCCATTTTCCCGAAGTGGTAGGCAGAGAGGATAGAACGCCACACCACTCTGTCCCTGGCATACTTCTCTTGCTTCCGCACGCACGTCGATTATTCCGACTTCTTACATGCCCACTTTCAAGCACTTGTTTTACTTGATCATGCCATGTCTTTCTCGGCCTTCCTCGACTTCTACATCCAGGCACAGTCGCATCATATATTTTTTACTACTTTGGAATATCATCTTTTAGATTGATATTCCATACATTTCTACAGGTCATTAAGTCCACTCAATTTCGGGAGTGTATTATAAAGGGTTGTGATTTCTTTCTAGTATAGAATAAGTATAAAATACTGGGGTAGAGGCCAATATTGAACCAGCATGCCTCGTTACATGGGAACATTTCTCGAACATTTCTCTAGTTCAAATCAGATTTGAAAGTTACACAAAACACAGCGCATTATGACCTGTGCAGAGATTTGAAACGATTGCAAGTCTTATTGAATTTTCATATATAAATACGTTATGAAAGAACTTTGAGGGTAGTCATAACTTAAGTGGGAAATGTATGGTATCAACAATCCTAAGACGCTTGTAGAAGTCTTCACAAAATTTCTAGTGTGTTGCAATTATATTTATTGAAGGAAAAAGCCTTTCAGGCATTGAGTAACTGCATTTTTTCTTACAACTCTTGAATTACTACGTTTTTACGAAGTAAATATAACAACCATGCGTAGTTAAATTAAATTCATTGGCGTGTACGCTATTTTGAAAATCCTATCATATTTAAAGTTTTAATTCCTAACATCATAACATTGATACACATTATGCGATGGTGGTATTCTACCAGTCATTTACACATATCGCATTTGAAACTATTCAAAAATATTATATCGGATTTGGTTACGAACGCCGATATTTTTGAAAATTTCAAATATCCGATAGTTTTGCTTTTGGTAGAGTGAAGACAAAACGTTCATCCGACGTATCTTTTGTACCATCGGTCGCGACGGATTCTCTTACTTAGCGTTTAACGATCGGGAACGCTGAATGCGGGAAATGGCTTTCGCGTGTCAAGTGTTTTGTTAATATAATTTCATTGCCCACTCAACCCATGGCCAAGTGGAAACCCTTCATCTAGGAGAAAATAAAATCTTTGGTGCGCACTTACGGGACAGAAAACTGTACAGTTTCTTGTTCAGAAAACTGTACAAAAGGGACGCTAAATATGTGTATTTTTAAGAGCTAATGTAAGTTATTATCGTGTGTTTGCGCAAAGGAAATTGAATATATATATCTAATAATGTAAATATGTTTATTATTTTTTGCGTTTTTAAAGCATACAATATACCAATGTTTACATTTAAAAAAACATCAACTGTCAGGTCAAGCAAACGTCGCGTCGACCGTTCAATATTCCATACAGTTTTCGCTTTATACGGGACAGATTGCAAACTGCACAAGAAGTTGTACAGTTTTCTGTCCCGTATAAAATGAGCTTTCAACAATGGTTACAAGTATTCCGGTTTTATCGAGACATTGTTTTAAGTGTTCAAAACACGATTCACCGTATATTTTTAGTGCTTGTAAAAAAGTCAGAAAATAAAAAGGTGCTCTAATTGATGTTCACATGGCGAATTGAGAGTCATTTCGTGTACTGCATACATCCTACATGGTCCCCCGTTTATCTCTATCGTCGCGTCGCGCCGGAGCGGCTTGTAAATCTTCTGCACTATTAATCAACACTATCGCTACAAACTGCAGCACTGGGACCTTATCCTAGAGATGTTCGACTTTATATCGTACACATTTTTTTATATTTACATATTTTTTATACTATTGACATTTTGTGGGCAATTTGCGTCAGAACTGAAGAACATACATAAGATTTGGGAGACTCACGGAACTAGTGGCAGATCGCTCGGTTTGAAGGCTGTTTGTGGATCACATAATTGTATAATTTATAACTAGTAATTTTATGATGAGAATATTATTTTTTTACCTTTTTTTACTCTACTTGTGAAAACCTTCAATTGATTTATTCTGTTTGTTTTTTATGTTTTCTAAAATGATTAGTAAAGGTTGCTTTTCCTCTTCATAAAAATAAATTTTTAAAAAAAGCTTTACATAGGAAGAGTATATGGAATAATGATATTTTAACAAGACAAAATAATTATTTACTTTTTATTAAAATTTGTAGCATTTGACTAATAGTTTTCCATAATTAGTGTGTAATGAGAATTCACGTCGTTTTCATTTCATTTATTTTTAACCAAATTTTAAGTGGTAACTAAGTTCACGTCTATTTTGATTTTATTCAATAAAAAAAGCATTTCGGTTCTTACGATAAACTCAAATATGTATTTAAATCTAAGGGTTATATACCAACTTTCAACGAGTTAGAAATAACTGTGACTAACTAGAACGAGGAAAATGAATTTTGCTAGTGAAGGATTCCAACACAGAATTTCTAATGAAATCAAGTATGATTCTTTAAAAAAATATGTTAAAAAGCACATACAAAAATTTTAAATTTGAAGGAAAAATCCATGTTGTTGGAATTGCCTATTTTTGACTTGTTTCCTTGAGGGTTTTTGAGAATATTGATTAACAAATAGTTGAAAGTGGTCATGTAAAAAATCGTGCATAAGA
Source organism: Micrasema minimum (assembly GCA_022494985.1). NCBI lineage: Eukaryota > Metazoa > Arthropoda > Insecta > Trichoptera > Brachycentridae > Micrasema > Micrasema minimum. The sequence continues at coordinate 4,146 of JAGVSP010005327.1, forward strand.
AGATGTATTCATGTAGAGGAAGCAAAAGAAGTGTGCCAGGACAGAGTAACGGGCGTTCTTTACTCTCTGCTTACCTTTTCGGAGAAATGGCGTAATAATTAGTTAGTAAGATTTAAGATTGAAAATAGGTAACAAAGCGCCACATATTTACAGCATACGCCTCCCGTAACACTAGTACAGTCTGTAAAGCGGATACCGGCGTAAAGTGTGTTCCCAGGGAGACAGATTCACGAGAAGTTATCAACACGTCCTCGTCATCTATTCGCGTAAGCTCCGCCAACATATTGGCACGTTTCAATACGGAAATTATCAACTGATACTCACACGTTCTGGTAAAGTTTATTATGCGCCGCACAGGAAACGTGTAAAATGCATAAGGAGGAACAATACACTGTAAAATTTTCTTATGTAACTAATCTGAACAAGGAGGTTAAACAATTATTATAATAACAATATGGAGGGAAAATAAACTGAGATATTTGGCGTTCAATTTATCAAATAAAAATTTATCAAACGACAAAGAGTTACCCAAAAAAAAAAAAAAAATATCGTATGATTTGACGGCATAAAAATATATGGAAAATGATGTTTGCGGTGCCGTCCTTCGATCAAGAATTTCAGAGAAGTGACATTCCATACTTGAAAAATACTACGGTGTCTGAGGTATCCAGTTACTCACTACGTCATCAATAGGCATCTACGTCATCAATAAGCATCTACGTCATCACTAGACATCTACGTCACACGTTTCGTGTATCGGCCTAAGTGCACGAGTCTGTAGACGGTGGAATTTGATAATAAGAGGTGTTATGAAATTAACCCTAGAAAGCGTATATTTTTAGGAAATCTGTATGGAAACGCTCCTTCTAGTGAATTCTTGTTCGAGGGTGCCATCAAACCATTTTTAATATGTAAGAGTTAAATTTCGAACCACCGCGCTGTTTTATCACGCTAACGGAGAAATGATTTATCTCTTTTAAGTCATATTTAATCGCAATTTGACATCTCAACAGAGACGAGAAATTTGGAAGGGAATATGGATATCGAGGCGTTTACAGGGCTTATGACCTGTCATTGGCTGGGTTAAGTGGCCACTTGATGTATTACAACATTCCAGTATTTGGACACACTCAAAATGTTGTTCATATTTAATCGTATTGAAAAAGACAGAGAGGCTTTATGATTATCGAGTTGGTTTATTTGGTAAAATTGTAGCACTTGAGTCTGAAAGATTTTCATGTTTGGAAAATGAAAATCTTTAACGATTTATTTTTATCAGCTACTCTCAAGCACGAATTTTTAAAATGAAGATATCGCTTTATTTTCAATCATAGGAATATTTATATGAGGATTTTAAACGATTATTTATGTGTGGAAAGGTTTTTAGGTTTTTTAAACAAATTAATACAAACAAAGACTTGTTTATACAAATAAGCATCAAATTAATGAAAACAATGTTTGGTCGAGTAAATAAGACTTTAGATTGCATTAAAGATATTTTAGTAAATTGGTTTTTTATAACAGTGTTGCTATTTTCCTACGCATTTTTCGTGATTTCGTCTTTTTATGGGAGTTGGATCCTGAGAAAAATACCTAAATTTTCTATCGTTTCAAAAGAAACCATTACGTACAAAATCACCATTTGTCCATTTTTCTTTTACTTTTAAAATTTAATCTTATTTTTTTGTTGGCTGTTAATTAATTATAAATCGGGGATGATTTTCAATCATGTTTTCCAAGTATTTACCCTTCATTTTCTAACATTATCCCCTGAAGTGCAGTAATACAATACATTATTTCACTTCGGAAAATGGCGTGATGATTAGCTAGTTGCTCCCTACAAAGATATTTATTATATTGACTGGTTTGATTGGATTTAATGAGATTAAATCCCAGGTTTTGGAAGTAGAGAAAATTAATCGAAAAATGGGGACTTATTTTAACAGATATTATTGATATCTCAACAGAGACAGAGAAGCTCTGGAAACGAATGTGGGTTATCTAGGCGCTTACAGGGCTTATGACCTGTCATTGGCTGGGTTAAGTGGCCACTTGACGTAATTACAACATTCCCCATTCCGCCTGTCATCTGACATCTGACAACCATGTATGACAAATTTTTGAAACTTGTATATATCTTAGGTGTAAAGAACTATCCGCTTGCGAGTTGTTATTTCGACAGATTTTCGAATTACTGACATCTATTGAGAATAAGTTAAAGTATTTTTTTTGGGCGATCTACATTATTGGTGTAAGTAAGGTTGGAATGGGGAATGGGGAATGTTGTAATTACGTCAAGTGGCCACTAACCCAGCCAATGACAGGTCATAAGCCCTGTAAGCGCCTAGATAACCCACATCGTTTCCAGAGCTGTCTCTGTCTCTGTTGAGATATTCAATAATATCTGATATCAGCCCAGCCATGGGTATAATCCCAGTAATTTGTCTACAAAGTATTTTGTATTCATTCAAAATGTTGTTCAATTATTTTAACTATTATAGATCAAAATAAAACCCACAGAATATGTTAGTTAAACTGTTTATTAGACCGTTAGAACAGATGCCTGTCGCTTTATTATCTCCATAAGCAGGAAGCCTCGCCGATGCACCAGATTGACCTTAGCATTATTTTTAAAGAGGGGCGGTTATTCTTGATAAATTCCTTTGAGCTAAACCCAGAAATAGATGGTATAAAACAGTTGACCGGTTTTTCCAACGATTAAATTAACCCAGAGCATAAAAATATCTCCGTACATGTATCTTAAATTTCATAGTTTTACAGTTATGTAGGTCTTCCGTTCCCTGAGTGTTACGGTAGAAGGGTACAGTATCTTATAACTCTACAGTTAGGGTTCAACTCTAAGTATAATTCTGATTCTGAATTTATAATTCTACAGTTAGAGTTCAACTCTAAAAAGATCCAAGGTTTTGATTCAGTAGAATAATTACAGTTAAAAAACATTGGATGACTGCTTTTGCCCGATCTTATATGCATTTATTTATTATTATTTCATTTTCCTATCCAAAACTACATCATAATTCGAACGGCTATATTAGATATATGAGTTTTTCTTAATTAGTGAAGTGTACAAAATTTGATAAGTATTTTCTGTTCTATTGGTGTATATCGTTGTCCATATTTCAAGATTAAACTAAAATGATTACTAGATTCACATAATGTATCTGAAATTTATATTATTCTACAGAGTTCAACTCTAAAAAAAGAACCATGGTTTTGATTCACTAGAATAATTACAGTTAAAAAACATTGGATGACTGCTTTTGCCCGATCTTACATGCATATATTTATTATTATTTCATTTCCTATCCAAAACACGTCATAATTCGAACGGGTATATTAGATATGAGAGTTTTTCTTAATTTAGTGAAGTGTACAATTTGATAAGTATTTTCTGTTCTATTGGTGTATATCGTTGTCCATATTTCAAGATAAAACTAATTATTACTAGATTCACATAACATATGTATTATGTTATTACAAAAAAGGTACTTATGTTTACTCGGGATCTATTTACACAGTGTAGGAATACTTTTATTGGTAACAACTTAAACTTTAAACTAACTATCCATATTCGGTACACTTAAGTAATTCAAATATGATTTAATAATCTAGCATTTTATTGTCAATAGCACAAAAACAGATAAGTCGGACGAAATAAAAAACAATGAAAACAATTTTACGGGTAGACATCAAAGCCAGTCTATTGTACACAATATTCACATAAAAGAAACGAACTGCCAATCTAACTACGTAGCCAATTCTCTATAAAATTCCTCGTATTATTATTTTATTAATACCTCGAAGGAAAATTGGTGAGAAGAATAATTGGTTATTTTCATAAGGGCCAAGGTATAATCTAATGATTTCAACAAATTAGTCGAATTACTGAATTAATTTTTGCAGGAGTGTATTTTTCAGGTTTCTAACATTCTAGACGTCTCCTGTTGATAATTTGTCGGCGGTTCATGTCGGAATTACGAACGTGAACCTGAATTGCGAAGATGCAAGATCCAGCGGTCGATTGCTTAGCTTGGAGGCAGTTTGTGGAATCCATATTTATTTATTATGAATAGGTTTATAAGATTACATGAAATGTAAATGCTCCATATATGTGATTTTAATAATTACAGAAAATTGAAATTATACAAAGCATTACATAAAAAAATATGACATGGTCTCCAATGTACAAAATAAATTAAATTCCTACAAAAAAAAACTATGAAGCCTTTTATTACCTGAAACCACTATTTTAAATAGTATCTAATTATGAAAATTTATGAAGAAGCACTAACTTTGTAGTTATTCATTTTTAAACTATTTTAAAAATATCAATATACCATTCATTTTAAAACTATTTAAAAAAATATATCATTCGTTATAAACTATTTAATTAACTGGTAAATTATCAATTAAAACTGTAACGACGGTGACGCCACATACATTGGAAAATCACAAAGAGAAACATTAATATTCTATTAAAAGAACATTTCCGTTGTTTTATCTAATAATAATTTTTCAGAATTGGCTAACCATTAATAAAAATACAATTGTTACATGTAGAACATAAAACGATTTAAAATTAGACATTTAGAAATTTTTTTAAATAAAAAAGTAATTAAATATTGATAGCAACTTATTAAATATCCATTTTTAAAAAGTCATAAATTACCCACACCCATCCATTCATCTCTCAACCTTAAACAAACAATAGACCTGACCATTGAACATATGCACTGACACAACTTCATTATCCAATTTAATTAATTTTTGTACCCTTGAAAAATAGACACTAGACACGTGTTGCCTCGAAACCGGTCGGGGAGTTAGATTAATCATAAAAAAGTAGTTTAAAAACAAAGTTTTTTCATTTAAATAGTTAATTATATAATTAGTTCCGGTAACAATAATTACATAGAACCTTCGTTTTATTGCAGTCGGTATCTTTTTATTTTATTTATAATCTCATATTAATTACTTCTGCAAAGCTGCAACCATTTCTTCGGAAGTTACAAGTTAAATTATTGCCGTATTTAGTAAAAACACAGTAATTACTGCTACCCTGCAGATTCCCTCAGTGAAAAGTTAATGATAAGCTGGATTTATAAATCCTACAAACTTCAGGATTTAATTAAACACAATACGATATGAACACAGATATTTACTAAGTAATGAAGTGGTAACTACATAATTATAATACCAACTAGTAAAGATTTTTAAATTGTGCTTGTAGTTTAAAAATATTAATTTTACAATATCACTGTTTCAATACAGGCTTTTATAACTCTAAATCGTCTATGCGCTTGGTAGCTGCAAGACGAATTGTTATAAAATGCTTACCAGTAGTTCAATTCACTTAGGTTAGTAGTAAGTTTAATATTGTAATCTAGCCCCAATAAGAATTGGAGTTGAGCCCCTATCGGTATTTCATAACTCCCTATCATTAAAATCATGTCGCGACCATATAAATTATTTTCAATGCGGTCGGTAAGTGGAGAGCTGAAATTTTCAGCTTTCCGTGCGCTTTGTAGCTGCAAGACAAATTGAATTCCATTTTCCAATCAATTTTTCCATCAAATTTTCCATAGTTTAAATTCTCGTTAGATTTTGCATTCCGTAAATGAATTGGGTCTGGAATTAATTAAGTTATGTCATTGTACAGCGCCCTGGAGGTGATTTTTCACAAAATGGCGCTTAACAAGTTATCCAAAAATAAATAAACACAATATGGCCTTAAAATCACAGGGCCGTTCTGTAAACCAGTTCTCATTACGTTTTATTAAAAGTTAATTAAATTTCCGACTTCGCAATTCAAAAGGTCAAGTAAGAAAGTCAGCTGAACTTACTGTAGGTATTTCTATAGTACTCGCTCATACGGAGACGCTATAATAACCCTTCAGCGATGCGAATCATTTTACAAAGGCTCCCGGAGACGGGAAGAGTTTTTTCAAAGCGTATATTCATATACCCTGAGGAGACACGGTGAATAGACCTTACAATCGCGCCATCCATAAAATATGGAGAGAGATATTATATTATTACATATAGATGTAATTAACCCGTAGTGTTCATTCAGTGCGCAGTTCTTTAGATTTTAGATGGAGCCAACGGTATTAATGAACGCACTCGAGACGGTTTTCCGACAGCCATTTCACCGCTAAATATAGTCGGGATTATGTTGCAATTAAGACGATATTCGCGGAAATAGAGGTTGAAAGACATGATGCGCCGCTGTTTGACATAGGTAGTTCATAAATCTGTGTTTCTGGTCGGTTGTTTAAATAAATATTACAACTACTACCACTTTACCTTATCCGCACCCGAAACAATTAAATTAATAACATGGAATGTGGGCAAGGAAAGATAAAAGTATTTAAGGAGCGAAATAGTTTAATTAGTTAGTTTTTATTTAAAAGATCCCAAATCATGCTAAAAAATATATTTTCTCGATGTTCAATTTTATTTAAATAGGCTGATCAAAATAATTACCGCGTTTAAAACATACTAGGTGGAGAGTAAAAGTTACTCAAATCTAGAGCGTAATAATATATGTAAAAGCACACGTGAAGAAGTCGTATCTTGTGAGCCATATAAAAGGAAAATTACTGTAGTAATCAGGAAGGTACAGCCAGCATGAAGTTTAGTGTCGTCGAGTAGTTAATTTACCATAAGGAACAGGCCCCACACGCACAGGAGTGAGAATTTCTCTAAGAGTAAAAAGCAGAATTAAGCTAGAATTTTTTTATTTTATTTTGTTCATGGCGTATCACCTTTTTGCTATTTTGCCAGTGTCAAGTGGAGGATAAAAAAAAGGCAAATAATTATAAAAGTGTAAATAGTAAAGATTGGAAAAGTAGAAAATATTTTATTTATTTTTTTAACAATGAAGAAAAATTTTACGGTATCACAATCTCGATCTTATCGATAAATATTTCTAGGTAAATCTGAGTAACAAAAGAATCGATAAAAAAAAGAGTAAATAATGTTTAAATAAATAATGTTGTAAGTAAATAAGAGTAATAAAAAACAAGTGCTTGAAAGTGGGCATGTAAGAAGTCGGAATAATCGATCGTGCGTGCTTGATCGAGATGTATGAATGTGGAGGAAGCAAGAGAAGTGTGCCAGGACAGAGTGGTGTAGCGTTCTATCCTCTCTGCCTACCCCTTCGGGGAAATGGCGTGATGGTTAGTTAGTTAGTTAGTTTAGTTAGAAAGAAAATGTCAGAAATTGAACAAAATCTGTATGCTCATAGATTTATCTAAGAAACTTCACTGTTTATTTCTTGCAAATAGAATACCGTGTTCCCTTGAGGACAGAACACAGAATTTCAATATGCACAAGTTATCTGGATTTCATGTACACACAATACGTAGTACAGATATAGAAATGACATTGCATGTAAAGCATTGATTGTGATCAACAATAGAGACATAAGTTTATGCAAATAACATAATACCGGCTTGTTATCGATTTCCTTTCAGTATTTTCATATTCTCTTGAGAACCGGCACACAATCGTGATTTTCTAATAGGATGTTTTATATTGAAATGGATGAGCGATGTTTATATATGTTTCTTTCTCAAACGCTCGTAAAATTAAAATCTCATGCAGGCGAAGTAAAGGAATCGCTTGGGTTAGCGTTTTTCATACAATCCCCATAGCATACTGGTTGATGATGATGTTCTCTGCGTAATCTTTGATTTGCCACCTTCTTTTGTTAAATGAGAACAAAAATAATGACAAAGAGTGACTATACATGCAAAACCAGCTAAAATGACGCTGTCGCGGTGTGAGAACACTGAAAATTCGTGTAAATGTAACTTGAATTAA
>JAGVSP010005328.1:0-11434 GCA_022494985.1 Micrasema minimum
TATACCTAAGTGCTTTTGTCTTCAAATTTCCAAATTATTTGCAATCCTTTTTAATGATAAATGATGTTTTGATCACGTAATGAGTGAAACAGTGTTTTTGCTGATCAAAAGCTCATTAATCTTCGAGTCAAATGTGTAATATGACTTTTGAATCTGTGCTTGAAAAAAAAAATTCTTTCTTCTCATAAAAGCTTTCAATTGAATCAAATTGCATAAAATCTTTTCAAAAATGCGGTTTTTTATTTTGTTCTCTTTATGGATAGCATAAATTGGACTGAATAAATAAGATTTGATAACAATTTGTAAAAATTTGTTGAAAAAAAAATCAACTTCATCAATCAATCAATTTCTCGAAAACTATGGGTAAAGTAAAAAAAAAAATTTTTGTTGCAAAATCGAAAGTTAATTTTATGTAGATTCACGAGTTATCCGCTTGTACATCGAGTTTGGTTACACGGTGTATAGGGAGATACAGCTTAAGTAGATGGTGCTTGTGACCAGTTTTACCAGAAGCTAACCCAACCTAACCTAACCTAACCTAACCTAACCTAACCTAACCAATCAATGCTCTATCAGATCTGACGCAAACTGCCGACGAATTGTCAACAGTGGACGACCAGGACGCCGAGAACCTTATGCCCTAAAATAGGCAAGCGTGGTTAAGGCTCTCGGGAGGCACACGTAGTATATGGCCTAGCCAGCCGAAACGCCTTCGCCGGATGACAGTAGATACCCAGGGTTGCAAAGGACACAGTTGCCTCTCCTCTGTGTTCCTTACAAAGTCAAACCTAACATTCTTCTAAGACACCTATTCCCAAAACTCCGAAGTCTGCTATCTTGGGCCATGGTTAAGTGCCACGATTCGCAGCCATAGAGGAGAACAGGTGTGATGCAGGAGTTATAAGGGCGGAGTTTTGTTTTAACCGAGTAAACATCCGATCTCGAGACAGCTTTCATCCTGTTGAATGCGGCGCCCTCTACTCCAAGCCGCACTCCCAGTACTTTCTGAACTCTTCCGTTTTCTGTTATGTACGCTCCCAGGTATTTGAAGCTCTCGACCCTTTCGATGACTTGTCCCGACAAAGCCAGGGGGATCTGGGCATCTTGACACGATCTGTTACACATGACATGGTTTTTATCAGTGTTGATTTAAAAACCCATGCACTTAGCCTATCAACAATAATTTGGAGGCCCCCGACTGATTCGTCAATAAGGACGGCGTCATCAACAACTACCAACTGCATTAAACAAGCTTTACTACCAAATGCACTTTCTAGCCCACTGCAGATCCCGACAGTATTTTTATAACAACTAAATTAACAAATTTAATTTAGATTTTTAAATTTCGTACTCATTTATTTGAGTGATTATGATAATTTGCTTGTACCTAATTAGATAATCAAAATACTCGTTAATACTCAGAACAGTAGGTAGAAGAAATTTCTCTTACAAATGTAAAATCTGCCTTATTACCGTGACTGATAGTCTAATAAAAGTGATTTAAATAAAAACTTCCATTGTGTTCGCACTGCCAAATATTTTATGCTATTTTAGACTCAGTTGATTAATCCCAAGTGAAATCTATTGTCTAGCATAAAGATATTTTGGTTTTGACGAGACCTCTGGGGATTGTTTGGCAGGTTCCCATAACTTGGAGTAGATGGTATTAATCTTATATGATTTTTGTTTCCGCTTAGTAAATTGAAGACTTCATTTTATATTTCTGTAAATCTAAACCTAAGAATCGAGAATTCACATCTTTTAAAAAATCGTCGTTTTTAAGGGAAATTAATTTTAATGATTTTTACATTACGTAAATTCATTCGTATTTTTTTATCACACCAACAATCAATCGCGTTTATATATTTAAAACTTTTTGTACAATTACATAGCAAGAGAACAATGGCTGGCTTATTGCTTTTATGCAATATCTTCGAACCAACCTTTTGGCTTGTTGAAAAAATCGGTAGAGTTGTGCTGGACTGAAAAAATACTCAATAGTCTTTAAAACAGTCTAGGGAAAGGGTGGGGCTTTCATGCTTACCTACCAATCATGTTACATTTTATTAGAAAACATTGAAAAATAAGATTGCTAGAATATTCTCTATGTGCTCACCCCATGTGAAGCTGGCACTGTTTAGGACGTATTGCACGCCCATGTACACTTGTGAATTATGGTGTAAATACACAGCAGCAAGCTGGAGTGCAATAAGAGTGCAGTATAATAACGCCTTTAGAATACTGAACCGCTTACCAAGGTTCTGCTACGCTTTCGGTATGTTTGCTATCTCAGGAATGAACTCCTTTGAAGCCACGGTGCGCTATAAGGTGGCCAACTTCAGGAGTCGGCTGTTTGGGTGCAGGAGTGGGATGGTTCAAACCGTATTATTATTGTTTTTATTTTGTTCTATTTAATTATATTTTTATTACTTTTATTTTTTTAACATTTTATTAATTTATTATATCTTATTTGATTTGGTTTAACCTCTAGTGAACTATTTTGCTTGTCTATAATAATAATATTAATTAATGGAAAAATATTTTTGACATATCAATGATTTTATTGCCAGTAAATTTTTAATCAGCATTAATGTATTGACAGCAACAGATAAAAATCAAGGTTTACCGTAAGTTATTGATTGGCTGATTCCGTAACGCTACCACGGGACCACAATTCAATTACTACATCAAATATTTAGATACTTTTTCAAAATTGACAAGTGAAAGTTTAATGTTTAAAATGTATCTATAATGTTACCTGCTAATAAAATTGATTTTAAATTACTCGCTTGACTTTGTCCATACCACAGAAATGTCAAATGAAATCAAAACGCCAAAATGACAATCAAACGTCAATCAATTTGATAATGGAATGTTTGACTGTTTGAATTTGGAATAAAATACCTGCATAAATTATATTTATTTATTTAGTACATTGCAGTTTTTAAGACGTCATATTGTTATTTTCAATGCATTCCTCACTGGGGGACCCCGTGCTGAGGAAAGCATTTTACAAGCTAATGTTTTTTTTTTTTTTTTTTTTTCATGGTTGACATTATTTGCAAAAAATAAAACAAGTTAAACAATATTATTTAACACACACTTGATCAATGTCACTCACTAATACTATCACCAAAATGGTAGGTAGATGAGGTTCAAATATATTATGACAATTATTGTTGCAATATCTTGAGTCTTGAGCACACTTTAATACGATACTTTAATTCGATATTAAGTTAATTTTTATGTGGTGACCATGGTTTCAGGATCCTTAAAAACAATAGTAAATTCATCGAAGTTTTTCTGTATGCTTTATGGGTAATAAAAATAAAAAAAAAGTATTATTTACTGTCACAAACAGCATAGTATCGCCTTGTAGCATAGTGGTAGCGCATTTGGCTACCGTGCATGAGGTCGCGGGTTCGATTCGAGTAATGGGTCAACATTAAATATTTATTTACATGTAATTTTCTTATTAATATTTCATGTGTGGTACTTCGGACTGGTACTGCAGCGTAAGACTGATCATCTTACCTTCATGTAAATAAATGATTAATATACACTGCACTTGGTGTAGGTACCGATGCAGTGCCCTATGCACCATTGGGTGCGGATAAGGGCTAGTATAATGCTGAAAGTAAGATTAACAAACTCAAACAAAAAAAATCATTACTAATGTTTTTATCCACCTTCGTTTAGATATCTATGTAGAATCTCATTTGTAATCGCTACCCTGAAATCCTGGCTTTCTATATCTTCTTCGGTTATAATCTTCAGTTGACTTTCCAACGAAATGACACAATGGATGTTCCCATGACGTTTCGTGTTACTATAACATCTCTCCCTCGGTACAGTGACCTACAGACTGGAGACGGTAGCGTGTGAACACACGTGATCGCTTAACGCAACCAAACAATGGTGGCGTGCTGGTCCCGCCAGAGTTGAATGTCTCATCGGGTGGGTGTCGCGCTCGCAAAAAATTAGACAAGATTTTCAAAATAAATATTTGCGACATTATATTAAAGCTCCACCTAAAGCTGCTGTTTAGATATTTTCAAAATTGTATTACGGATTTATTGACAGCCACATAATTTCAAAAAAATTGCATTCAAACTATTTTGTATGCAAGTATAATGCCGGATTTTAGAAGAAATAAACATAACGGAATAGCGTGGGTGCTACAGTAATTGAACATGCTATAATAATTGGACGCCCTAAATTGGGTTTTCAAAAACAAGCCTACTCAAAATAATTTACTTATACCTATCAGAAATATGTAATTTTTTTGTGAGTTCTTTCTTTTAAGTAAGTGCATTCAAACGTTTGTTTTATTTCAGCGAATTTTGTTAGCCCTTAACACTAGGAAAAACTTTCTTCATAACTCATTTTTCAAGCTTAAGATTTAGACCGTGTATAACTACGTGGAAGGCTTAAATCTATCAGTATTTGTTATATGTCTTAGATAAATTAAGAATTAGCCTAAAATGCAAGAGAAAATAAAAAATTGTCCAATTGCCGTACAATTAAAAATTGTATTAGTGTTTTCTAATTTCGATTAGGTTTTATAATAGGCCATTAAATTTCTCAAAAAAAACTTTTGGTTGTCTGTAAAGTCGGTTTACGGATGGTAATTTTACGTGATAACGTCATAAGAAAACATTGATAAAAAAAACAGCAAAAATACTTTTTTGAATTGAATTGAATTATTATTAATGAATTATCATTATTTTGTATAACACAAAGCAGAAGTAAATTTTTTCCATAAATTAACATTTTTTGCACTCGTTAATTTCACTTTCACTGTGTAGCTTGTGTGCTGCTGCTGTCTCCCTTCTACTCGGACGCATGGCCGAAGGAGTGGAAGAGAGATATATGCGTCACAAACCGAACCGAGCATCTCTATCGCTTGTTCCGCGCTCTCGCTTGCACACTCGGCTCAGGCGGAACGTGACAATGAGTTATGCTTTTTCGTGTGTGCAGCCGGCGTTCATCGATTTATTTGACGTTATCACGTCAAACAAACCTTAGATGGTATAATTAAGTTAATACAGTTCCGAGTGTCCAAAAGCTATAGCATTCACCCTACCTAATTTTCGCTTTCTTTTTCTTATTTACAAATAATAATTTATTGTCAATAAATGTTATAATATCTTTACTCCCGAACCCATTATTACTAGTACATTAAATTAATCTAAACAATTTTAACCACTTGCAAAAAAACTGATATGTTACATAAGACTTACATTTAAAAAAGTGGGGTTAATTAAGATAATGACTTATAAATATTTTGCAAGGTGGTTTAACGATCCATTAATTCATAATAAAGTATTTATATATTATCACAAGAGATTATGTATTACTTAATTCGCGATTAAACTTTCTTAGCGAGTCAATAACCCGAGCATAATATAAAGAATTACATCAGAGCAACATTGTGCAACAAACATTTGTTACAATTAAAGTCAAAGTGATGGTCAACCTACACAATTACTTTGTTACCAACTCAATGGCTAATGAGAACATTAATTTTGAATGATTCGGGATGTAACATTATGTACATAATAATGTATTATTTGCAGTTTTTTTTATTCTACCGCATCGTGGTGCAGTAGTTAACAATAAGCGGGGAAACAGTGAATCTACACAATATTTGGAGTCGATTTTGTTGAATTTTTTTTTTATTTGATCCGTAGTTTTTGAGAAAATTGAGTACAAAGTTGATTATTTTTTTTTCGCAAATTTTTATATAATATCATGTATTTAGTAGCTCAATCACAGATAACTATCGACGTAGTTAAAAACGTGCTAACCACGTGCTAACGCTAACGATTTGACCGATCACAATGACATTCGTTCCATACCACGTTCGCCGAGCCGAGCATTGCCGATCTGAGCCGAGCGGAGCCGATGCATGCGATATCGCGGCCGTACGTCAAACGTCAAATCATCGCGCTTGTCGGATTGTTTATTATGTCGACTGCTTTTCTCAATATTTGGCTTTCCGAAAACCGGCTAAATGCAATACGGCACTCGAGAAAGATTGAATGAAGATATGTGCGAATAAGATATATCTCGGGAAATGGCTCGCGACTAGAAGCGCTCGTTTAATAATCCCGATCGATAACTTTTAACGCGTGTTCCATTGTGATCGCGAAACGTTAAACATCCATGGGTAAGAAATCGTTATCACGTCGCTTATTACCGAGTCGATAGTGATCTGTGATCGAGCAACTGATCATTTCAGCCCGTTGAGGTCCACTGCTGGACATAGGCCTCCCCCTGCCGTCTCCACTCCTCCCTATCCTGCACTATCCATAAAGAAAACAAAATTTATTTGTTCATTTTAATAAGAAATGAGGAATTTTACTTAATCTGTCATACTTATGAAAACTTTTGTGAGAAGAAAAAAAATTTATACATATAAGTTACGAATCAAAAACAAAATAAAAAATGTTACGTGGTGTGGATATTCGCTAATAAGCGGAATGGGGAATGTTGTAGTACATAAAGTGGCCACCTAATCCAGCCAACGACAGGTCGTAAGCCCTGTAAACGCTCGAATATCCATATTCCTGAATTTGAAAAAATTATTCCTCATCTATGTAGGGATATAAAATGAAATATGTACACTAATTATTATTTATTTCCGTCGCTTCATATTAATAACTGTGTATTGAAATACTTGTAAGTGATTTGCAATTATATTACGGAAGAGCACGAAAATTCTGAGGCCCATATTTATTACATTTTATATGGATTTTCTCATTTTAAGAGTTGAATTGTAGTAAATACATAGCATCGAGGCGCGAAAGTTAAAAACACCATCAATCAAATTAATTTTTACTTTGTCAATTATTGACATCACTAACGTGTGTTCCCAGAAAGTAATTTTATTAATTATTATCTCTGAATAAGTTGTGTAATTAAATTCTTTACATTTGCTTAGGAAGGCAGCTAAAGATAAGGCAATCAGATACAAACAAAACAACTTTCTACATTATTTAACAAAATATTCCTTTCACAAAAGTGGATTAAGTACCTTTGACGATTGACTGCCTGAAATGAAAGTGTTTGTGGGAGCGTACCTACCCAGGTAAATGTGATACTTTGGACTTGCACTGAAGCGTAAGACTGATCATCTTGCACTTGTTGTACCAATGCAGTCCTTTATGCACCATTAAGAGCTGATAAGAGAAAGTGGTTAAGTACCTAATTAACAGACTTGCATTTCAATGGTTACGAGCAGAGATGTCGTAAGTCCACTTAACATACTATTACTACTACTACTTTCTCTTCTTCTTCTTTCACCGCGTTCGCTCCTATGTGGAGCATGTGGACATCACTAGATCCCTCCAGGAGACCCAGCCAGCTCTCTCGCCTCCCGCAGGATGGTCTTCGACGGTCTGCCAGGACGGCGGGATCCTGCAGGCGTAAAGGAGAGGCAGCTCGGGTTCAGGCTCTCCCGAAGCATCCGGAGTACATGCCCAAGTCACCGCCGCATCTTCACGACCCCAGTTATTGGAGGTTGCTGCGTCCGTTCCCGAATTTCAGCGTTGGTTATGAAGTCAAACCACCTAATGCCTATAGTATTTATAGATACTTCTGTGGCATTCGGGTAAAGAGTAACAAGTCATCAAAACTCCAAAAATGACTTAAGAATGCAATTTTACTCTCTAATATCTTAAAAAGCTTCAGTAAAAATATGGACATTTGAAAATAATTATTTCAATCCTAAATGCTTTTTTATAGGATTTATAGGATTTTAAAGGATTAAAGCAGGTGGAAGAATTTGTATATTTGGGAAGCATGTTTACAAGAGACGGAAATGTGGATAAAGATATTGAGAGAAGGATTAGTGCCGGAAGCAGAGTTAATGGTGCCTTGAAATCGATAGTGGCAAATAAGAACTTATCGAAAGAAGCAAAATTGGCAGTACACAACGGAGTTCTGGTACCAATCCTTATGTATGGTAGTGAAGCGTGGTGTTAGAAAAAAAAGGATGAAAGTAGACTAAATGCTGTTGAAATGCGATCTCTCAGGCGAATGTGTGGTAAGGTCTACAAATGTCGAAATTAGAGCAGAGTGCAAGGCTGAGATAAGCATTATCGACAAAATTGAGAAAGGGCTTTTACGATGGTTTGGTCATGTGGAGCGAATGAGTGACGAAAGAACGGCTAAAAGAAGTTTAAATGCAAGAATGCCTGGATGTAGAAGCCGAGAAAGGCTGAGAAAGACATGGCATGACCAAGTACGACAAGTACTTGAAAGTAGACATGTGAAAAGTCGGAATAATCGGCGTATGTGCATGAGAAGATGTATGAATGTAAAGAAGCAAAGGATGTCAGGACAGAGTGGTATGGCGTTCTATCCTCTCTGTTAGTTAGATAGTTAGTTAGATGAAAATTGCCAAATGTATGGGTATTTAGCAAAGTAAGAAACTTTGAATGGCTCTCCTACACAATAAATAATAGTGACATATACCTCTTTACCCAAATGCCACAGACTTGTTCTCAAAACTCAACAAGGTACTTTACGTTATCCGCTCCAAATTTACTGCTGTATATAACGTTCTAACAACAACATTTTGAACGAATACAAATACTTGCCCAAAAAAAATGCTTATCTATATTCTCAACAGATGTCACTATAGGGAAAAAATATTTAAAATCTGTCGAAAACACAACTCGCATGTGGATTCTTCTGTACAAACTCAACATATATATACAAGTTTCAAAAATTTGTCATACATGGTTGTCAGATGATGGGCGGAATGGGGAATGTTGTACATCAAGTGGCCACTTAACCTAGCCAATGACAGGTCATAAGCCCTGTTAACGCCTAGATAACCTACATTCGTTTCCAGAGTTTCTCTGTGTCTGTTGAGATATCAATAATAACGTACTAATTTTGTTTTCCATTTGTTTTACGCCTAAATGACACGTGTTTTCATGTACATATTTTTAATAACTTTTTTACTATAATCTTCTGTTAAAATTATTTTTTCACGTTTTCTAACCTTTTTATAGTTATAACATTATGTCTCGATATAATTTTGATTTATTATTTTGGATGTATGTATTGTTTTCCTGATCTGTAACAATATAATTTAAATGTATTATGTTTACAATTTTTAATAATTGTTTTTCCCATATTCTCATTTACATCCAATACGCGGTTTCTACTTAAACAATCTGCTTCTTTATTGTCTTTTCTTGAAGCGTATATAATTTTAAAATCATACTTTGATAAGTAATATGTTAAATCTCCTAACTCTTCATCTGTCCTAGATTTAATATTAAAAATTTTCCAATGCCTATTAGCCAGTATTGCCAGAATCTCATTGTTTCTTTAATAGCTAGACATTCTATATAAACTGCATAGAACCCTGCATTTTATTTAAATTTTGAATATATTTTTACTTTTTTGTTGAAAGTTGACAAGTCACGCACCTTCACCATGCTGTTAAATGCAATAATTGATCTGTTTTGGTAACCAAAAGAAAGTTGAAGAGAAATGTGTTCATACGAGTATTGCGCAAGAGTTCTTCGTCAATATAACAAGTTGTATGTTAATCTGTTATTCATATTATCATCAGAGTGAAATTCTGTGTCGTAATAAGTTCAATTTAATGAAAGATAATCTGTTTTATGTTGAATGCATTAAGAAATAAGTTGTAATGAATAACGCAAGTCTAATTATTTACCTGCTAATGTTTTAGCAAAAAAGTAAATTTTACTTAAATTAATACAGTTTTATGAAATTTCTACAATTTACGCATAATCATTTTTAGTATTTTTTAGTTACGGCATTTTTTGGCCATTAAAATTGCTTTAAGCATCTTCTTATAGTCGAGAATGTTATAAGGTTTTAGATTATCGCATTGAAGAAGCTTAAGTAAATTGGTTTTTGGTCAGTGTTGCTATTTTACCAGTATTTATTTAATTACGCAATATAATAACTTTAATCGAAAATACAAAGAAGTAATATTAGTATTGAAAAAGAAAACAATTTTAAGAATCGGTTTTCAATACAGTACTCGGCCCCGTTTAATGAGCGCATTAGATTCAATGATGTTTATTTTAAGAGATACGTCATTTTCTTCTGTTCCTTGTCATGTCAAGATTAAGACAATTATTGTCTCAATCTCAATTTGTTTGAATTATAGAAGAGAAATAAAATTATTAAAATGTATTAGACAGTGGAAGATAGATATAGTTGTCTTTTTTTCACTGCAAAATACAAACGTTTTGACAGCTCTCATTGAATTAGCTATTCTAACTAACTAACTAACCATCACACCATTTCCCCGTAGAGGTAGGCAGAGAGGATAAAACGCCATACCACTCTGTCCCTGACATACTTCCTTTGCTTCCTCTTCATCCATACATCTTCTCATGCACATACGCCGATTATTCCGACTTTTCACATGACCACTTTCAAGTACTTGGTCATGCCGTGTCTTTCTCGGCCTTCCTCGGCTTCTACGTCCAGGCACACTTGCATTTAAAACTTCTTTTAGCCGTTCTTTCATCACTCATTCGCTCCACATGGCCAAACCATCGCAAAAGCCCTTTCTTAATTTTGTCGATAATGCTTATCTCAGCCTTGCACTCTGCTCCAATGTCGACATTATACACCTATCATACATAGTCTTTCCACACAGAGATCGCATTTCAACAGCATTCAGTCTACTTTCATCCTTCTTTTTCCAACACCACGCTTCACTACCGTACATAAGGGTTGGTACCAGAACTTCGTTGTGTACTGCCAATTTTGCTTCCTTCGATAAGTTCTTATTTGTGAATTTAATTCAATGATTAGATCCCTTGAAAAACTACACATTTGATGATGAGGCTTTTAGACTCTCAGGTACCAAAAATAAACCAAACAAGTCTTAGTATGTCTAACAAGAATGGATTAAATAATTTAATGTTTGCATATCTGTTATTTTTTGTGTATAATTTCTCGCTATTTGTGGGCACTAAAGAGTAATAATTAATTTTCTAACGAGCGAGTTAACAATGACAGAGCACTGGTTCTTGCTACTACCTACAAACATCTCTTCCCACAGCTCTAGGGAATCAGATATTTGATTAAATGATAATTATAATCTAAGCCATCGTTTCTCAACCTTTGAGTCTCGATCCCCTGAAAAAACTAGAAATATGTCGTGAAAACCTTATGACTCTTTACTGTATGTAATACATTTTTATGTTCAAGTTTTTCCCTTGCGGGAAAATCAGTTATGTTTTAAACTGGTTATCAATTTTCTTGCTTTGTCTTGCGTTGAAATTCCCATCAAACAAAATTTTGACATGACTGTAATGTTAATGCGTTTATTTCTAACTAAACAACCTCCACTCGTTTTCGAGTGATTTCCAATGTTAGAGGGGTAAAGGTTACTGCAAACAATAATAGAATTTCGAGATTCAAG
>JAGVSP010005329.1:0-11292 GCA_022494985.1 Micrasema minimum
ATTAAATTGTGCACGCATACAGGACCTGGGTCGCCTGTTCTATGTATTTACAGCACATGCATAAAGGACCTGGGTCTCTCTAGTACCGATCTTCTGTAATTCCTCGCGGTAATTGTTTTTTGATATTTTATTATATTTAAAATGTGGATTCACCACGATTACGGCTTTTACACAACCGTTTCCTATTTAATCCGACACTCGCTATCTTTATCGGGTGGGTCTCCACTGGCAAAAATCCTCTGAAGTTTGTGAAACCAATACAACCGCTTGCGGTGTCGAACAGGTTTATACTATTCTCTATGGTTGTTACGTGAAGCACTCCGTGATAGTTGATTTGGTCCTGTTATTTAATTGTGACACACTACGCGATAATTGTTTTGACTTTTATTATAATTAAATTGTACACGCATACAGGACCTGGGTCGCTTGTTCTATGTATTACTGCACATGTATAAAGGACCTGGGTCTCTCTAGTACCGATTTTCTGTAACTCCCCGCGGTAATTGTTTTTTGATATTTATTATATTTAAAATGTGGATTCACCATGATTACGGCTTTACACAACCGTTTCCTATTTAATCCCGACACTCGTTATCTTTATCGCGAATGTAGGTCCGGAATCCTTATCCCCACGGGAGCTGGGTTGAGACTGAGGTTTATTTTTTTCAGCCCACTGGCTGTTACTTCGTTGAGATCTGAGGAGCGGGGAACAGGAGTGTCAGCGGGAGGGTTAAGTGCGCCGTACAGTAGATCCAAGAGAGTATAGCAGCGCGGCCCGTGATGGCACGCTTTCCGTCTCCCGTTCGAGGCCCCTTACTGTATATTCCGTGGGCCGCGCAGGTCCGGCGCGTGGGGGCCGTCGGCGCACCTGGCTGTTTTGAACTGGCTCTGACCCTTTTGCCTCTGCGTATAGCTTTACCTTTTTCTTCTTGCGCGTTATGTACTTCTCTGTGTGCGGACGTACTCATGCCGGAATACATTCAAGATGTATAGCGCGAAACCCTTTTATGGTAATTAATTGATTTGAATATTGTCGCTTGCGTCGGGTCACGACAACATTTGTTTCAAAAGCGGCCATTTTTGTGCAAATCAAATAACTTTAAATCAAAGCAACTTAAAAGAGATAAGTCTTTATTAATTTACTTTAAAAATGTTAGTCTCTGCAAATATAGTTCATTCACTAATAATAAAACTTTATTAATGAATCATTCATAATTCTTTCTTTGAGAGAGTGAATTATCATAGTCATATTATTTCATTTGAAACAGAAGTTATTATAATGAATATTAAATTTCATTACGAGGCATAAGCTATTAAATTTTAATAGAATTATATTAATTTACATACACTTGATGTGTTAAACCAGCATGTACATTTTATTATAAATTGAAGTCCTTGATATTTGATCTAGCCGTAGCGTAGGTTTATAATAATATACAAACGCCTATAAATACGGCTTCAAGCATTCTATAATTATAAATACCAATATAATACCTTGATGCAATGATTTAATCAATTATTGTGGCTGCCAAAAACAAACAAAAAACCCAAACCGAAGCTTTTCTGTTTTTTTGTACATTGCTACATTTACACGCAATATTATATAGAGGGAGGCGACCCAACTCACTATTGATATTGACACAGCCTCAAAAATTCTTATTTATGGCTTCCAAATCGATAAAGTTAAATACAGAATAGGAACGAGAAACACAAATGGTTGGAGATTTATTCCTTTAATATCGTGGCGGAGAAAAAGGTTTCCGCGACTTAGTGTGCCCTGAAAGCGCTTTATAGTTAGTTAATTTGCATATTCAGACGAATTGTACTACTTAAGCAAACCTACTGAATTAGTGGAGATTCTCGTTTTCAGAAAAATAATTAGATATGCCTACGACTGTAGTGTATATGCGCTCGAACTTAATAGTGTTATAATTGCAAATTTATCGCAGTTTCAGTAAACTCACAATTATAACGAGTAGTTTACGAAACAAAAATTGAGAGGATAAATACTGTAAAAAATATGTTTATCTTGCAGAATTTTTATTTAACTTCGCATCTTAATGAACAGTAAAAAAAGTAAAGAAGTGGAGAATATGAATTCCACCAATTGCCTCCAAGCCAACCAATCAGCCGCCAGCTCTCCGGTGACTTTTTCGAATCAGGTCTACAACCCACTTTAAACTGTCTGCAATGGATATCCAGGATGCCGACAGCTGATATTAAGTAACAAAATTTTACAAGACACTACAAAATTAATGTATAATGTCATGATTGAATTTACTTTTTTTTTTTTTTTTTTAACAATTTTTGTAAACGTAAAAATGTGGTAAACCACAATCGCAATCTGTGATTGTATTGCCAATTGTCAGATTAAATTGTGGGTAAAAGTGAAAGTTATGAGCTTTCTCTAAACTCACCTTACTAAAAATATTCCACGAAAATGCAGATAGAACATTACACTTAGCACTCATCAATATGTAGAGGATTAATAGGCCGCAATTCACAAGAGGGTAGGAAAATACTTAAACTTGAGATGTACTCAAATTAATATCTTAGTGAGATTTCTTGGTATTTGAAGTATTCATTACTTACACAATCTAATCCGCTACAAGGTACGCCAGGCCTGAAAGATATACAAGGAAATTAAATTTCCACCAACCTCTTCTTTCGGGGAAATTTGAAGGTGGGACTTTAACCCCTTACTGGGAGTTGAATAAAGATCAAATCTTTTATGCATTACAACAGAAGTGAGATAGGGCTAACAGTAAAAGGAAATGAAAATTGGGGAAATAAAGTCATCGTGTTAAATATACATTAAACTCAAAATACGAATTTAAAATATATTTCGTAATCATATTATTCAAGAGGATATTTAGTTGCCGATGTTCTAAAGCTTCGCGTAAGTCGTTTATGATTATTTAATGGAAATCAAAAACTCTTCTGATTATTTATTGGTTTGAAATTATTACATCTTGTTTTTTTAGGCTTAAAAACGCATTAGGTATATACTAGATCGGTTAGTAAACGCTTCGATAAATGAGTTATGTTTAGTTGGAAATTAATATTCGGTTCTTAAAATATAAATGTTATTATATTATAATCACTCTGGTGAAAAACGGCGCTTCTCCGAAGCGTGGCGGAAACACCTGAACAATCCGCGCAGCCCCTAAAACCGAGATAGATTCGAGGATTCGGTGTTGGAAGCTGAGAAGAGCGTGGCGTTCTGGGTAGCCGAGAAGAGTTTGATCAATGATTTGATGACAATCAGAGGAACTTGATCCTCAGCGAAAGCCTATAAATATGGCAATTAAGGTGAATGGACACACTCCGGGCTGATATCCATGCACATTTTTGACTCTATATTTTTTACTAGTCAGGTAGCAAATAGTCGAAGCAGTTGTGGTAAAGCCACCTCAACCCTCAAGATATCTCTACGGTCGGTTTTTCAGATATCTCAGGGTGTCCATTATTTTTCCTGAGGGTTCACCAATACAAACTTTTTATCAACATATTTTTGTTTTTTTTTGTTTTACTTTCCTCACTTTAAAACGAAATCTTGAGGTTATAGAAAGTATTATACCTTATTCCTTGAGCTTGAATAAAAATATTAATAATAAGGTATGGTAGCAAATTACACAAATATACATAATATATTCCATAGTGTCGTATACATAAACTATTTCATGTGAATATAAATGAATGTATTAATATTAAGTATTGATTTTAATAAATTAATTTTGTATTATATTTAATGTGAAAAGTATAATAAGTTTTATGCAATCATAAAATAAAATAAAATATAAACTAATAATAAAATATAAGCTATAAATATATAAATTATAGTACATGTTAGTTATTACTAAAAGCAATATATTATTTCTTCAAAATGTAATTTGCTGATTTGCCATTTAAATAAATATACCAGATATACGTCTAAACTATACATTTAATGAAAAAGTACCTAACTTACCTTGTTAAACAGTGTGTTTTGTTTGTGCTTCTCTATTATTAGTTTACGTTTTCATTATTGATATAAAAAGGTATTTGTAAAATCCAAGAAAATACCCGGCAGTTTAGCTGTAAAACAATGTTACTTTGAAGAATTAAAAAAGGTATATTAATCTGATAGGAATTCCATATATTTATGTAAGTATATTTTTCCTACCCTTCATTTAATATACGTGTCTATTTTTTTTTTACCAGATCATAGGGAAATCTTTGTGTTTATTGATAAAACACAACATTGAATTACTGAAGGCTATTATTATTTTTATATCTTTACAGTTTTATTCAACCAAAAATGATAAGTAGGCTGTTCTTTATTACAAAAATAAAATTAATCGTTTTCTTTTATCAAACATAAATTCCAAACCCAATAAAATTTGCCCCACGGCGTGGCCAAGGAATTTATCAACGGACCAAACTTAAGGGTTAAATGTCTTTATCTTATCGTTAAAAAGAAGAGTTTTCAAGGGTGATCATTTCAAAAAAGTTTGTAATAAAATGTGACGAAGTGCGTAATTATAAAAAATTAATATTCCGTGAAACATCTTCCTCAATTCTGTTACCCAGTCTTTTCAACTTATCTTTTTCCCCAAATCCCGGTGTTCCTACAAATAGAGAGGGAAAATATTCCAAGGAAACGTAAAGAAAGCACAAGATTGAAGATATAATCCCACTTCTAGGACCAATATTGACAGGGCGAATCTGTCTTGATTTTTGTGATAAATTACTTCAATAGCCTGCCTGTCGTGTGAGAGATTTTTGATACGCTTCGTTTACAGAATATCACGACCATCAAATATTACACACTTCTACACACGCAACCATTTAGGATCCTTTGCGATACTCCTTTCATATCAAATTTACACAAGGATAAAACAAAATTAATGAAATCGATACAAAAAGTTTTGACATTTTCAAATCGGAATAAATCTGTAGCGTAATTACGGATATTTTTTACACGCACAACTGATATATAAATTTCTCACTTAAATACTTTTTAAGAACTTTATTTATAACTTTTCTTGACAATATTGTTCCAAAATTCATTTGCGACCCGCTCTCTTCAAAAGTCATTTATTTAACTGGAAAATCATTCGAGAGCAGTTAGCCGACTGTTCTCTAGTGTGCGCACTCATCACCAACCCGACTGTTTTGTTGATTCAGTGTGCGCGCTAGCAGCCCAACCCGACTAAACTATCGCCCGATAGAAAGTCTCTAGTCTGCGGGGTACCTTAAAGCAGGCAATCAGCTCAATCCAACTTGAGAATGACGTCATAGCTCCACGCTCATTATTCGAAAGACGTTGCCAAGTAAAAATAGTGGCAATGGATTAAAAAATTCTAGGCAGAAAAATAATGTACGTTTTAAGGGCGCTAGAGGTTACCGATGTCTGAAACTCAAAAAAGGTTCTCAAGATTTATTCTAAGTAATTTGTTAGGTAATCAAATAAACAGTAGGCACCAAGTAAATGCTACGAGTTCTTGATAATTGGTCAACAATGTTAGAGAAATATACAAAAAATACAAACAAAGCATTCTAAAACGAGTGTTTACAACACAATAGTGAGAGGTCCACTATTCGACAAAAAACATTTAAATAAATACTTTATTTAAAAATAATGCTGAAAACCCCAATTGTAAATAAATAAATTGAACTTTCAGAACAATTTTGATACATTGAAGAATTTTAAAGTTGTTAAAAATATATATAAATATAGCTCTCTTAACTTGTGTCTTGGGATATATCACTTTTGTGTTTTAAACAGTCGAAATGCTACTTGTAAAATTACGAATGTTATTGAAATAATAAGCTTATTAGTAAGTTATTATTCATAATTACAAAAAGAAATTTCGAATGGGTGTGTTGACTTCATAGTAATTTTTGACGTGATTACGTCTAATAAATCGATGAACGCCCGCGCCGGCTGCACACACGAAAAAGCACGACTTGTTGTCACGTTCCGCCTGAGCCGAGTGGTGCAAGCGAATAGAGAGGCACTATCGGCCTAAGCTTTCGGTTTGTTAATTTATGGAAAAAAATGTAATTTTCAATTAACTCCTACTTTGTATTTTACAAAATAATGATAATTCAGTAATAATAATTCAACTCAATTCATAAAAGTATGCTATTTTTCATCAATGTTTTCTTATGACGTTATAACGTAAAATTGTTGACCGTAAACCGACTTTACAGACAGCCAAAAGTTTTTTGTGGTATAGGATCGATAAAGTGTACTAAAAATTTTGAGAAAAAGTTAATCAATTATGTTAAAAATACAAAATAAGATAAGAACGCAACGTATCTATATTATACGAACCTGCTAAAGTTATCAAGAATGTAAAATAAAGTTCCTCCAAAAACGAGAGCAAATTGCAAATCGTTTTTATTACACATTCAAATAATGCTTATACAGTCGGACTATTAATTATTATGAATGAGTTCTTATCGCAATCCTTTTGGATTGAAGTGATTACGTAAACCACTTTACTTCTATTAATATAGCAGGGCCTGTCGTATTATTATGTTATCACCCTACACCAGCATCCCAACATCCCCGATGATACTGTATTTATAGATACTTAACTTTTACGATTGCATAAACTAATAAGAATATATGAAGAGGAGCCGTCTTATGTATTTGGAAATTTTCTTTATGGGTTAAATAGCTCCTTTATGTGTATAAATTTGAGTGTGAGGCATATTTGAAATTCAAATAAGTTTGCTCCCTTTCATTATTCTCGTCTTCGTAATATCTTTATATTATAAAGTAAAACATACATACTACGCAAAAATTCGTATTAACAAAGGCAAGGAAACACTTTGAGGAAATTCTTCTAGGATTGAAAATTTTGTCGCGAAATTAAAATAATAAATTGCTCATCTTTAATATTTATCCTTTACTCGAGTTGAATTTATCGAAGAATGAAACACTTTAGACGGAATAGATAATATTATATAATATTACCGTGTTATGTAGCAAAATGCTTAGGGGATATGATTTCCAAGAACGTAAATTCCATTGAACACTCTCGGAAGAAGGCATAAAAGCCACCTGCGTTTTTATTGTCTTTCACACATATTTATTTTTTCAGATTTTAGCTTTAAGAGCATACTCCACCACGTGACTCGCGACCGCTTTCCCATACAAATGTATTCCTCGATTTTCTCCCTGAAAATTTCTTTCACAAATTTACACATTTGTATTGTCTTATTTTTGAATAATTAATAGATCTCCTTTAACAAATAAACTATAAAAAAATAGCACAATGCAAACACGCATATGGTCTTTATCTAAAATGTGTGAACATATCATTGCTCTAATGGTAAATTCCAGGGAGAAAATCGAGGAATACGTTTGTATGAAAAGCGGCCGCGAGTCACGTGGTGAAGTATGCTCCCTTTTAGCGCACCCTTAAAATGGTTGGTCTTACTGTTTCGTATGACAGCATTTTGGGGAAATAAATAGTAAAAATAAAAGTATTTCTACATATTATATATAACGACATTTTATTACAGAGGCAAATATATACAAAAAACTAATTACGAAACAACTTTTTTAAAATTTAACGAGAAATGGAAAATTCTTCGCAAAGTATTCAGAGATGAAATTGTTTCCAGTAAAAGTAATTCAACCAACGTAAATACCTTTCTTCTAAAAACAAACCATTTCTTTTTAATCGAAACTTCTAGAAGATCTTTTTTATAAATGGTGACAAGTCACAGTGTTTGTTGAAGTGTTTGATAAAATAAATGGTGCGGTATTATCAAAGGACTAAAGATTCGATTTGGTCGAATAATTTCACGGATTGTCTATCAGCGGCGTAACTGATAGCTTTTCGCTGGCCTTTAGGGAGAGGTTTGGGGTCCCAAAATGTTCCTGACAAAATACAGTCTCTGGGGGATATTTGACAGTCCTCTGTCGATAGGAAATGAACACTTCACTAAATAGCGTCATTATTTTAAATACGTATCATTTTTATACAAAAACGGTAACGTCCAATTGATAAATAAATCCGAAAACATTGCTTTTTATTAGAATAATACAAAAAAGTGTAAATATAAGATAGTTATGTGAAAAATTGTTGTCAGAAGATGTGCAAATATCAAATCAGCAGATCCGGTTTGGTTCGCAATGAGACAAAAAATTTTAAGCACGAGATTGTTCATGTTTTTGTTTAATTAAATAATAATAATTTCATTGATTGCATTGATTATCCTTTAATGTTTTAAAAGCTCTTATTTATATTTATGTTGCTTGATTTTGATCACAGCTAAAATATTTTATTTTCATAGTTTCTATCGAAGTAAATATTTATTTTGGACATATAGATTTCGTTACCTAAAGAAATGGCTATTATGGAAACATTACGTTTGGTTTTATAAGGACGTGATAAAAATATTAAGCTTGAAAATCATGTGTGCTGAATCAATACAAAACAAAATTATTATGTAATTTAAAGCAACCAAAAACTTGAATTTAGAAAACCATCAACAATTTTTTTAAAAAAGGAGAAACAGGAGCGAAAAAATGAGTTTTGGCTGATATATATGAAAGTAATTTTTTATTTTAATGTCCAAACTTCTACAATTTTCGCGTATTTTTTCGCCACAATTGACAGTAAAAATAATAGAATTTTCAGTAAAATTAGTACGAATATTGTTTGCCCTTTTTTATTTCTTTTTTATGGATACTAAATGATATTTTGTTTTAAAATATATGTTATCAGATACATGAGTAAAGTTCACAAAATAAATAAGTTGGGTCGCTAATGTATCACTTTAAATTCTAAGGTAGAAGTTACATTTTTCTAATTAATCACTTTACTTTTTTAATAAGAAGACAAAGAGGATCCATAACTACATTATTTTTATTTAAAGTTCTTTATTTTCTCAATAAAGATCTTTCTTTACTTTTTTAATAAGAAGACAAAGAGGATCCATAACTACATTATTTTTAAGACGATGTATGATTTCATCTTAATCTTAGCATTATTCTATATGTAAACAAAAATATTGTTTCCTCTGAGATTTGAAATCTGTTTATTTGAAAGGCGTTTACGACGTATTTCTTTAAAAAAACACAATCAGTAGGCACTCATGTATATTCAATAGGATGTTATTGTGGGGTTTACTCTCTTTACTCAAACAGGAAGCATACTATTTACATGTATCGTATGTATTTAGGCAGACGTATAAACACAAGAATTTATCCTATTTCGTTTATATACGGATATAGTCAATCGTATAAATATGTATTAGTATGTTTGTGGTTCCCAAACTATTCCAATACTTGCGAGATATTTATTGTGGGTATCGAGAGATTCGGCCCCGATATCTGAATTAATAAGCGAAGTTTACTCAAGAATGTCGAGAATTCTACTAAGATAGCTGACTTCACGTACAGTTTTAAGTGTATGTAGTATGCTTGTAAAATTTCTGGGTTTACATAATAGACATACTGAAAATATTGTAGATAACAATGATTTTACTTTACGGATTTAAGACAATATTGGAAAATAGTTTTATAAACATTTTTTAATTTTTTTTTTTAATAAAAATTACATTACATATAGAAAAAAATTAAGAATATTCTTCTTTTTCAATCCAATGCTCCCTAGAAGTTTTTACAATAAACTCATTTAGGGATAAATAAAAAACACATTTTCATTTTATTCTAATACGCACTGACATCGCTTAGATCACAAAATAAACACAATAGATACAAAAAATCGAACCAATCCAATGAAAACATAAAACATAAAGAAACAATAAAGTGAATTATTACAGTAACAGCAAAACCAACTATTATATCGATTCAAGTAGAAAAGGTATCATTCAAAAAACTTATTAAAAATCATATTTCTTCAAATCAGAGATCCTGTTTCGATAGTTAGATACAGGGATCTTAAACATGTCAGGTAACAAATTAAATTCGAAAAATGCTATGTATTTTAGAGATCTTGAACCGAATTTGGTTGTATTTGCAGGTTCTAAATGTATTTTGTTGCGTGAACGAGTGTTGTGCTGATGAACGTCTCTATTAAAAGTGGTGTCGATGTTTGTGTGCATTGAATAAAAAATTGTATGTAATATTGAATTAGTAATTTCGTATGTAGGAAGCATGTGAAAGGGCATGATTTTTGTCTCAAAGTATATATATTTTATATGTGTATCGTGCGGCAAGTGAAAAACATTTCTAACTGCTCTATTCTGTATTACTTGGACCTCCGAAATCTTACGAAATCGTTTTGACAATTAAACAATGAAATTGAAATTGTTTGGTTTTTTTGACTCTTTATTACGTAACTCACTTCAGATGGTAAAATTCATCGTCATCAACTACATGTGGATTCCCACAAAATACCTTCAAGCTAAGTAATCGGCCACCAGTTCCTGTGCATCTTCCCAAGTCAGGTCCACGTGGGATGGATTATATTAAAAGTTACGAAAGTGATATACCAACAGAGACCCAAAAAGGTATAAAAGTATTATGATCTGTACAATACACGTAATGCCAAGTAAATACGCAAGTTTATTTATCCTATCTGGATAAAATACAGTATTAAATATTGAAGACAAATTTTATCTACAAAGATTTGGATAAACTCCAAATATTCGAAGTAAAATTACCTACAATTCTTTCTGATTGTCTGAATACAAAACGAACATGCCAATAAAATGGCGAGTTTCGGGCAAATTAATTCGTTTTTAATAAATTGCGGTTTTGTGCCGGAAAGTAAAGTGAGAAAACAAGAAAAGTTAGCATATTATTGAGTATCCGTCGCGGGAAAACTAAGATAAAGAAAATCCATTCGGAACGTGATTAAGTTTACGGAATAAACTGCTATTAATCAATGTGCACGTATTTGATTGTAAATCTTTGATAATAAGTTGATTAATGAAGATGAACTATAACATTTACGTAGAGAAAGTTTTTTTACAGTCATGTTGTGTCGAATAACATTTTGAGAACGTCCAAATTCTGAGCACAAATCTAGAATTTTACTCATGACATGACGGGAATACATCACTGTTGTAACTTAACTTAACTGTTAATACATAGATGTCGTAGAAGTCGCTGCCAAGAGGTAGGTATGTGTTTGAAATTGGAACTCGTAGCATGTTTGTATAGATATATCTCCGAAAAAGAATTCACTAGAAGGGACGTTTCCATACAAATTTTCTAAAAATATACGCTTCCTATGGTTAATTTCATTACACCACTTACTATCAAATTTCACAGCCTAAAGACTCCAGCACTTAGGCCAAAACACAAAACGAGAGACG
>JAGVSP010005330.1:0-10606 GCA_022494985.1 Micrasema minimum
TTATGCCCTGTCATCGCGGGTTTAAGGGGGCCCCTTTTATTTGGACACATCAAAATTTGTCAATAAAAAAAGGCCCTAGATATCCATTTTCCCCTTCCAAATTCCCCGCTGGAATGTCAATTGTAATGAATTTTCACGTTTTATCCTTCATGGGAACCGAACCCCGACCCTAGCAGGGCCCCCCCCAACACGCACACCAAAGGGGAAAAAAATTATTCCAAATTTTTTATCGTTCCGGCGAAAATTTACCGGCTAGATAATTTTGCGCGTGCTTTGCTAAATCACAGTAACTATCGACGTGAAAAAAACCGTATAACCAGGCGCCCAAACGATTTATCGATCCATGACATTCGTCGGAAACCGTGTATCGATCCCAGCATGCCGATCTGACCCGAGCGGGCCGATCACGCGAACGCGGTGATCGCGGCCGTACGTCAAACGAAAAACAACGCGCTTGGGGATTTTTTTATTATGTCGACTGCCCCTTCCATATTTGGCTTGCCAAAACCCCGGGCTAAATTTAATAAAGATTGAATGAATTATTGCGAAAAAAGATATACTGGGGAAAATGGCTCGCGACATATGCCCCTTTTTAAAAATAATCCCATCGATAACTTTTAACGGGGTTTTCCATTGTGTCGGGAAAAACGTTAAACATCCTGGGTAAAAAATCGGTATCACGCGCTTATTCCGAGTCGCTAGGACTGTGACGAGCAACTGTCCTGTATTAAAACGAGCGTGACAGGTAACGGTATACAAAAAAAACAAAAAAGGTTTTCGGGCCACAGGGAGACGGGAAAAAAAAAGGTTTCTACGTAAGAAGGACGACCAAAAATTTTTCATTATTTACCAAGGTGTTCAAAGCCTTTTGTGAATTGTTCGGGGTAATGGTTGCATTTAGTCGGTCGGTGGCAAAGCAATACAGTAATTTCAGCACAAAAACATTCAAATTTTTTTCAAAAAATCAAGAAAAATAGAAAAATTTTTAAACACTGTGCATTTATCAAATCCTTGAAAACTAAATAACCCTTTTCATTTAAGGTATGCGAACTCGCTTACTTCATTCGGTCATTATTTATTTCTTTATATTTACGGAAAAAAATCCATTTAAATACAAAGATAAGCGTCATAGGGATCACAAGCAGTAAAAAAAGTGGGAAGAACATTGAAATTGGTGAACGCTAAAAAGTTAGAAAACATCGTGAAATCACTCAGACAGGCTCGTTTCTCAACATAGTCCATTATTAAATTTGATAGTCGCCACACCGAACAAGTCAAGGTCTTGAGTTTACATACGACACTCTTATCGGAGAAATGGGGCATGAAACCATAGTTAGTTTTGTTGGTGACTAAGGAACGCACGTCATTATTTCTCAAAACCTACGGATGGATTACAAAGTCACTCGCAGTCAGATAAAATGGTGCATCTTATCATGCCATGAGCATTTCAATATGAAAATGGAATCAATGTTTAGATCTACGCTTATGATAAGACTAGAGATTCTCAACATTGAGGTCCCATATCTTCAAAGGTGTAATCATTGTGTAACATATGGAATTCCACAAACTGCCTCCAAGCCAAGCGATCGTCCGCCAGCTCCCGTGCATTCTACCCCAAGTGTTCAAGTTCCACGTCCCGCAGCTCTTGATGGCTAACTACGACGACCAGGACGCCGAGAACCTGATGGCCTTGTTAAATGGGCAAGCATGGTGGCGGCTCTCGTTGAGGCATAACGTTAGTATATGGCCTAGCCAGCCGAAACGCCTTCGCCGGATGACAGTAGATACCAAATTAATTAATTACTTAAGTATCTATTATTAATTTATTAAATTTATTTAAACTGCTTATTTATTTTTAATGCCAACAAGTTTCGGAGATACTACTCTTTTTACTATTTCTCCTCACTTCACCCCCCTCTCCGCCCCTTGTCCCAGGTACCTGGTAATTGAAAAAAAAATATTGTTAGCGACCTTTTCCTTAATTTTAATGCATCATTATACAAAAGCCTAAAGGAGTAGTACT
This sequence comes from Micrasema minimum, assembly GCA_022494985.1. Taxonomy (NCBI): domain Eukaryota; kingdom Metazoa; phylum Arthropoda; class Insecta; order Trichoptera; family Brachycentridae; genus Micrasema; species Micrasema minimum. The sequence continues at coordinate 2,024 of JAGVSP010005330.1, forward strand.
TATCTCCGAAACCGGTTGGCATTTTAAAAATAAATAAGTGGCTTAAAACCAAAGTGTGTTTTATTCAATGAAAATAAATAAATAAAATACAACCGTGGCATTTAATTCCATTTAGTAACATCGCATTGCAATAAACATTAATATTATTAATTAAGTATATTCAAATTCGATTAGGAAAAAAAATACAGGCAGTATAGAATGACCTTACTTACTTCCGAATTGCCATCTAAATAAAATACCTTCTCTTAAAAATCCATTAAAAACGTTAATTCATTTTAAATTTTAAGGTTACTCATTAGGCTTTGTCCGCATCGACTAGTGGTTATTTCATTTAAAATTTTATTTATTTAACCACCTCAACAGGCCAGGAGGCCCAATTACAGAGAGGAGCAACGTCACAAACACCCAGGCTTGAGAAAAATCACTGTAACTTATTGTGTTCTCTATTTGTGTGTAAAAAAACAAATAATATATTTACATTATTGGATATAAGTACTTACTTACTTTTTAACGATCCTGAGTGTAAACATACGATAATAACTTAGCATAGCGCTTAAAAAATATACATATTTTTAACAACATTTTAAATGAATACAAATACTTGTAGAGAAATTACTGGATTATACCCATGCCCATACTACACACCAATAAACTTAGATTGCCCCAAAAAATGCTTAACTATATTTCTCACAGTTGTCACTATTGGGAAAGAATATTAAAAATATTTAAAATCTGTCGACAACACAACTCGCATGTGGATTCTTCTGTAACAAACTCAACATATTTACAAGTTTCAAAAATTTGTCATACATGGTTGTCAGATGGGCGGAATGGGGAATGTTGTAATACATCAAGTGGCCACTTAACCCAGCCAATGACAGGTCATAAGCCCTGTAAACGCCTAGATAACCCACATTCGTTTCCAGAGTTTCTCTGTCTCTGTTGAGATATCAATAATATCTAATATACATATTATTTAGCGTGTCTTTTGACAGGCCGTACAGTTTTCTGAACAAGAAACTGTGCAGTTTTCTGTCCCATATAAAGTGCGCTTTACAAAAAAAAAAAAACATAATTGAGTAAGTATATACCTACTTGTTTTCAAAAATATTATTATTATTCACACCCTGAGGTGCATAGGGCGCTGCATCGGTACACCAAAGCGTATAAATAATCGGATTAAAATAAACAGAATTGCAAATAATGCATAAGTATTACCCTGGTATTTATTTGAAAAATAGCCCAATTATTTTAATAAGTAAAAAATTTGAACATTTTAGAGTAAATTAAAATATTGAAAAATAAATAACATAATAATTCATCTACGTAAAATTATGTAGAACTACATTTTTTTTTTTAAATAATTGTTTACATATAAAAAAATGTAACCTACCTACATTTTTAATCAAAATGTTCTCAATTTCATCAATTTTAAAATGCATACAAATACTTGTATTGATTTGAAGTATAAAAACTTGTACGTAATTTGAATAGAACATAATATGTTTTTCGAAGTAATCCTACGTTTTATAAAATGTCTGTCATGTTTTTTTTCGAAACACAACTACCTACTTTGTACGTACAGCAAAATGTTGTATTGACAAGAGGTGAAGGATTTTGTACAAAAAAACTGTATCATGGTGGATTAACTAAGGTCACTATCCTTGAAAAATCACGTTTAGACGCGAAGAAAAATGGTGTATTGTCGTTTTAAAACAACGCGTCCATTTTGTATCGACATCTCAATATTTATAAACACAAATAGAAATGAAGTATTTGTAATTTTGCTACCTTATTCGAACTGGGGGAGGTATGTTGAACGCCGCCGGGAATAATTTTCGCCGCGGCGTTAGCAGGATTTTCAAACAACATTTTGTTTTCTTCTAATCACAGCACCAACGAGCCTAAAACTCGATCACTTACAACAAAAAGATGATGATTTAAATCAGCACTTGGATCTAGCAAACACGATTTGAGCACTGAATCACAAATTTTACACGCTTTTTGCCGGGGTAACAACGCGTTACAAACAATGGTGGCGCGGTGGCGAAGGATTTTTGGCCCTTTAAGGTTGTTGACACATGGTTTCCTTCTAATTTTACGGGCGATTTGAGTCACGGTTCGCGCTTTTGGGCTTTGTTTTGGCTAATTTCGATATTTGCGAGACGCGATCGGCCGTTGGCGCGGAGCTGGCTAGCCTACTGTTGTGTTGTATAGTAAACTGAAGCGCGGGGTGAGGGTAGATCGCGCTAACTCGTCACAGCGCGGTGTTGCCAGCGCTGAGACAAATAATCGTCAAATGTAATTATCAGGCATTTTAAATCAAATTAATGTTTCTTATATTTTAAAACTGGTTTAGTGCGTAAATAATATGATGAACTAACAAAATGAAAATCGTGTTAAAAGAACAAATTAATATTTTTTGTTTTAAAAAAATTCAGTTGAAAAAAAACATCAATTAATTCGGATAACATTATGTTTTTATTTATTTTTGGTGAAATTCTTTTTTTAATTAAAAAAGTAAAATTTGTCCTCAGCATGGAGGACCTCAAAATAAATATATTATCAATCATTCTGAACTATTAATATTCCTAGATTTAAAAAAAACTCATTCTGTCTATATTTAATTAAAACTTATTTTCAAGTTTGATTGTTTTGTTTCATGTTTTTCGATTAAATTTACTAGGGTTGAATCAAAGAAAAATATCCATGACGCTTAGTATTGATCATCCAGTGATTTGTTTACTTTACAGAAAAAATTTTTTTATCAATAATATCCATATAATTTTACCTTTTTATTTCCAAGTAAAGATTTCCCCTACATCTCGGGAAACCATCTTCAGCGTGGCAACACAATCCACCATACAAAATGCCGATTTGCACGGCTGCCACACTAGCGCTAAAAGCGACGTTGCCAGCCCGTACTAAAGATTTACTTTTCTTGTTTTATTTTTCTATGGCATCCCAGCGGGCCTATTCCGACCACCATAATAAATATAACCAGCGCACAACCCCGCCACTCACGTACAAAACACGAATATAAACAAGAGTTGATTTATTACACTTGCTGGGAATAGCGCCATGCTTGATTTGAGATTAAATTTGACAGCCGGCATTATTAAAAACACTGGGATACGTTTTTTTTGTCAATAAAACTTATAAAATAGATGTTTTTACTTAAAAATGTCGTTCACATAGAAGGTATTTTTGAATCTTACCATGTTAAAACCGGCAGAACCAGTTTGTGTTGAATTAAAATAGAAAAATGATAGGTCTTTCTTATGCAAATCGCATTGAATTTGATGAATTGCCTAGATCTAGGAGTAAGGGATGATTTTTGTTAGTAACTACTACTCTTACTCTCCCTTATCCGCATCTAATGGTGCATAGGGCACTGCATTGGTACACCAAGTGCAGCAGTGTATCTTGATCATTTTATTACACGAAGGTAGGATAATCAGTCTTACGCTTCAGTACCACTGAGGGATCGATCCCACCTCCACCCGCAGTTATAGAGTTCTTGGGGACTCTGTCAGTCACGCTATTTTGTACTACGTATGCCTCCCGAGAGCCTTAACCATGCTCGCCTATTTTACAAGGCATCAGGTTCTCGGCGTCCTGGTCGTCCACTGTTGACAATTCGTCGGCAGTTTGCGTCAGAGGGACGTGGACTTGACTTGGGAGGATGCACGGGAGCTGGCGGCCGATCGCTTGGCCTGGAGGCAGTTTGTGGATTCCATATGCTCCACATAGGGAGCGGATATGGTATGATGTGACAATGGCTCAAAGGAATCATACATTTTTAGCCCCTAAATTCTTTAATATATTGCCAATATACATTAAGATTTCCAAAAAATTAAATACGTTTAAGAGGAATGTACACGACTGGCTGATACATGGGAGTGGGGAAGGGGTGGCTCATCTATTTAAAATCCAAAAAAAATTTAAAATGATAAGTGAAGAACTTTATATATTTTTTTTCAATATGCATATTTATTTTGATATCTCTTGTTTACCGTTTGTCCAGTTTTATTATATTTATTTCCTTGTAATTGTATTACTTAATCTCCTTTTATTATAATTATTTTAACAATTTTTTAAAAATTCTTTTTACAATCAAATTATATTCATATCATATAAATGTACTTTTTTTTGTAAATATTTCAGTTAAGCACGGGGTTATACCTAAATAACTGAAATAGAATCATTCCAAACTGTAAAATTATATATGTAATAAATAAGAAATGATGAGTGATGGAAGAACGGCTAAAAGAAGTTATAATGCAAGTGTGCCTGGATCTTAAAGCGTAGGAAGACCGAGAAAGACAACATGGCATGAACAAGTACGTAAAGTACTTGAAAGTGGACATGTGAGTAGTTGGTATAATCGACGTGCGCGCATGAGAAGATGTATGAATGTAGAGGAAGCGATGAGTATATCAGGACAGAGTGGTATGGCGTTATATCCTCGTTAGTTAGTTAAAACAGTGAAATTTCATAAAATCTACTCACTTGATAATCATAAAGGATGTCTTTCTTTGCAGTACGATTAAATATAACAGAAAAGAAATAATATATGATTTCTCCGAAAACCGTGGTTTGAAATTTAGCTGTCACAAATCGATTTGACGGCATTGCATACAAATTTATATGGAAGGGAATGCCGTCAATTTTGTACGATATTTAAATATTTTTTTACTAATTCAGTAGCTCAATCACAGATAATTGTCGACGTGCTAAGCATTTGACCGATCACAATGAACATACGTTCATATCACGGTCGCGTTGTCATGCACCATAGATGAAAGGCATACTTTGACAAACGTTTCGTTTTATGGCTTTCTCAAATTAATTTAAAGCAAATAAATGGCATGATAAATTGTGCACAAACAATTAAAACTCTATAAAACTAAATTATTTTACTTTACCTACAGTTTTGGCGTATTTTCCACATTTAAAGCGATAATTAATAATTCCGATCGGTAACTTTGAATGGATTTCCCATTGTGATCGCGAAAACGTTAAACACCCATGGTGAGAAATCGTTATCACGTCGCTTATTAGCATGTCGATAGTCATCTGTGATTGAGCTACAGGTAATTCCTATCCTTATGATTCATTTTCCTTTGATTCATTTTAAAGCCAAGTAACTTAATGATAACTAAACATTACGCAATTTCCCCGAAGCGATAGGCAGAGAGGATAGAACGCCACCCCACTCTGTCCTGGCACACTTCCCCGACTTCCTCTACACTCATACTTCTCTTGGGCGGCCTCCGTAGCGTAATGGCTAAGACGCTGGACTCACGATACGGAGATTCCGGGTTCGATTCCCGGTGAGAACACAAAAATCAAAAGTGATTTTTCTCAAGCCTGGGTGTTTGTGACGTTGTTCTCCTCTGTAATTAGGCCTCCTGGCCTGTTGAGGTGGTTAAAAAAAAAGATTTTTGGAAGATAAATGATTTGAAACCTTCAGAAATTGAAGCAAGCTAAAAACTTCGAATTCAGAGTGATGAATCTCTTGATTGATATGGCATTTATTTTGTAGAACTCCATAATATCTTATGTTAAAATCAAAAAACGATTTTTTTGGTTCTACGTGATTTTATTATCAAGTTAGTGACAATTGTTTCGCCTTGTAAGGGCATTATCAAATCACGTAGAACCAAAAAAATCGTTTTTTGATTTTAACATAAGAGGTGATGAATCTCCTTGCAGCAGTGGAAATATAAGTAGAAGTGTATTATTTTTTTAAATAATTGAAAACGTTTCTTGTTTGATCGTACTATAATCTTAACCTGTATCTGGTTTTACTAAATCGGACTGCAGATTGACATAGTAAAAATAATGATTGGCGAAATTCATTTAAGAAAGGAGATTATTATTACAATGCTGCGTTTAAACGGGGCATTAACCAATTAAGCATTAACCAATGGGCCAGGGGACAATTTTTTTTAAATATTTTTTTTAGATGGTGATTTATATAGTAAGTATGAAAAAAAAATTTTTGATTTTTTAAATTTATATTATGTCCGTAATTAATTTTTAAAATACCGTAATCGCGATTTCCCGCCAAAACGGGTCGTTATTTAGGTATTATGCGTCTATCAAATTTCGAGGCATTTTAACCAAGTTTTGATGTAAGTAGCGCCTAAAACAGCAAAAAAGTACATAGATACTTCTCTGGTTCTACGCATCAACTATATATTAAGTACGACTCTTTTTGTGCGCTTAGGAGACGGGTGCTTTTAAAGCATCCCTCCGCCGTGAATCCCATAAACAGGAAATAGCTTTATACAACGTAACCACTACGATAAATATTTCTAAAAAAAAACGATACAAACTGCATACATTTTCATACAAACGTTCATTTTTATGATTATAGTGGGAAAGTTTCTTTTACATCTGTCATAATTTGGTAAACATAACCTATGTTAATAAATGCAAAATTTTTTTAGAATGTCATTCTACACGTAATAAGTCTGAAGTTAGTTAACTGTCAATTTTTTCAAGGAAACAGTTTGTTTAGCTGACACTTAGTTGATCAAACTACTTATTGTATTGTATTGATTTATGAACGTTATCACCGGAAGTGCCATTTTACCTAAAATTCGCCCTGTTTTTATAAGCTCCGTTTTTTAATATTTTTTTACGAGGAATCCTTTGAATTTTAATTTTTTTTTATTTTTCACAGATAATTTTCAAAAAATCATTACAATTCACACAAAAAAAAATTACGGAATTTAAAAATATTGGAGCGTGGCCCATTCAGTCGTCAATTATACAGTAATACGCACTTTATACAGGACATTAAACTGTACAGTTTCTAGTGCAGTTTTCAAACTGTCCCGAAAAATGCATAAATAAATTATTTTAATTATCAGTCTTTTTGGCTTTTATTTAAATGGCTAAACCCCATAAATATGTATTGTATGTGGGTTAGCTCTCATCACCACCATGACGACGACATAACATACACCGTGTTACAAACCTCCGCGTACAAGCGGGAAACCAGTGAATCTACATCATATTTGGAGTCGATTTTTTAGAATAACATTTTTTTAAAAAAAAAATTTTTTTCGATAGTAAAATTTTTGTTCACAAAAGAAATACAATAAAATCACATATATTATACATTAAAAAAAAATAAACAAAAATCCCAAAGATAATGTAAACAAGATAGATAGTTAAAAAAAAAAGAATACAAGATATTGGTATCTTTTATACCGGAAGAAGAAGAAGGGAAATAATTATTAATATATAAAATAAAAAATGACGTAGATTATGTTTGACTCATAGTTTTCGAGAAAATTGAGTAAGTGGAGTTTTTTTTAATAAATTTTTACGAACTGTTATCAAACTTAATTTATTTGGTCAAATTAATACTATCTTTAAAGGAAATAAATTTGAAAACAGCATTTTAAAAGAATTTGTGCAATTTCACTTAATCTGTCATACTCTTAGAGTAATAACGCGCAGGCTATAGAGGGGCCCTAACGGTCAAAAACCATTCTATGATTGTCAAACACGAAGTTGGCTATAGTTTGCAGCAAAACAAATGCCAATATTTTACAAATGCCTAATGCGGCCTTGGCATATCGACAGTAATCAACTGTCACTATCAACAGTAAACATACTTTGATTTACAAATTGATCACCTAAATTAAGAAAAACTGGTAAATAATGTAAATATGTTGATAAAAAGAAAGTTTTTATACAAATAATACCATGTTAGGACAATATATGCCAAAATCATTTTAAATCAAAATAATTATTTGTCGAAATTAATTACCTGTGAAATGTGACTCCTTTAACACCTTCGACACTCTTACTGCTTCAACCAAGCATACTACAATTCACCATTGCCGTTTTTGATGATTAAAATCAGGAAGTATCCACGTTATTTACTAGCAAAGCGACGAAGTGACAGTTACGCGTCTGTTGTCAAAAAATATAATAATGGCCGCCAGCAGAATGAAGTTGTCGCTAACCAAAAATTTGCAACGCTTCCGCTCTATGGGAAACGGCGAAAGGGTCTCTCTATAGCCTGCGCGCGTCATTACTCTAAGGTCATACTAATGAAAGCTTTACGAGAAGAAAAAAATTATATTTTCAAGCTCAGATTAAAAAGTCACATTACACATTCGACTCGAAATATGATGTAGATTCACTAGTTTTCGGGTTGTACCTAGAGTTTTGTTACTCCATGTATTTTATTTTATTCGGGATATAAACACATGTACAGGTAATAAAACAATATATAATTAAAACTTATCATTTACAAAAACATGCCTGCATCCAATAATATGCATTCTACTAACTTACATTAAACAGTAAAAAGAAAAAACTAACTAATCCGGCTAAGGCCAAGTATAACGATGCGTGCTGTCTGGAATTCCAGTTTATAGGTACTCGGTCAAAACAAAATGCCGACTCCTTAATTCCTGCATTGTGCCGGTGCTCCTTTATGGATGCGAATCCTGGCACCTCACAAAAGCTCAGAATGCTCGCTTGTTGAGCTTTGAGAATAAGTGTCTGAGAAGGATTCTAGGCATTAGGTGGTTTGACTTCATATCCTTCAAT
>JAGVSP010005331.1:0-11371 GCA_022494985.1 Micrasema minimum
TATTTGACTCCAAATATGATGTAGATTCACCAGTTTTCGTGTTGTATTACGAGTTTGGTTCCACCATATAATATGTGCCATGTTTGATAAATATTTGCACATTTCACCAGGCAAAAGTCACCGGAAATATACACCTTATCTCATGTCTTCAATCGTCATTATGAACAATCGATAAATAAACAACAAACGTGTTGTGATATGAAAGGGTTAGAGAAATAAACAAATCGTATATCAAACATTGACATTGATATTCGTCGTGACAAGCCCAGGTCCCTTTATTATCAAATAATAATATTATTATGTTATGTACGCCTTAACGCGGTGTGAGACGCAATCCAGAAATCGACAACCATCGGTAGATGAAGAAAGAAAAAACAGGTTGAAATTAACAGTACGGAAATATATATGAAACTAAAAAAAAGAGTAAGTTTAACGAATTAAAAGAGTAAGTAATCTGCATTTTTAAATATTTACCTTCAAACAATAAATATCCATCTTTGGCAAAACGAGATACCATTTTTTTTTCAGTAACATTTTTACAGATGATGCTTCGTTTAGACGACTTATATTATGTGTAAGCATTGAGCAATCATATAACGAATCTAAATAAAAGCAAATAGATATCTATTTAACCTTTTGTGCTACGCTTTTGGGGCGAGGCATCTAAAGTTATTTGAATAAAGCTAGGCTTCTTTTCCAGCTTCCAAACTGTCCCGTGTAATACAAAAGCTGGATGGAATATTGAATGGTCGGCGAGACGTTTGGCTGACCTGGCAATTATTGTTTCTTTTATGTAAAATTATAAATAAAAGAAACAATAATTGCCAGATCAATGTAAAAGTATATAAATGAATGCTTTTAAAATCGTATAAAACAAATAACGGACTTACATTATTAGCTGTATTAACAATTTCCTGGGCACAAACATACGAAAATAACGCACTTAAAAAATATGTATATATTCAGCGTGCCTTTTGACTTACTGTCTACCTTTTGACTTTCTGTCCGCCTCGTGGCATAGTGGTAGCGCATTTGGCTACCGCGAATGAGGTCGCGGGTTCGATTCCCGTAGTGGGCCAACATGAAATATTGATTTATATGTGATTTTCATATTAATATTTCATGTGTGATACCTTGGACTGGTTCTGAAGCGTAAGGCTGATCACCTTATCTTCATGTATTAAAATGATCAAGATACACTGCACTTGGGGAATCAATGCAGTGCCCTCTGCACCATTGGGTGTGGATAAGGGATAGTAGTAGTAGTAGAACAGTTTTCTGAACAAAAAACTGTACAGTTCTCGGCCCCGCGTAAAGTGCGCTTGGCTTTAATTGTTATTTTACAAATGGTTCTTTATCCCTGAAAAAAGTTTTATCCACCCACCAAAGCCGCCTTAGTGGGGCGGGTACGATGACATTTCACTTCTAACGATCTCGGAACACTTTTTGTCACCAGACGATACATTACGAACGAATAAATAACACAATCATGATCGTATCGCGTTACTGAACTATCAAACACTCGCTGATTCACGTTGATAAAACGGTTATTGTAGGTTTGTAAGATTGGCAGGTAGGTACTAGCTCCGCTATTTCTAGGAAAATGGCAAGGAAATTTATTGAGTTAAGAACTAATTATGTAGTATGCTTTCAAAATAAAAGGAAAATACATAGAGAAGAGAGCGCTAAATGTGTACTGAGACAGGACCAGGGCATGTATAATCCCACGCATTTTAAATAGACTGCCTGAAGAAAAATACTAAATGAAGAGAAAGAAGACAAAAGAAGCATTAAAAAAATATCTTGTAAACCTTATTTTTCAAATACTTTAATATATATTTATTTTTAAATACATTCTGTTAAATAATATCTAATAATACCAAAAATGTATAGGTAGGTATGTTTAAAAATACCATAATGTAATAGAGAGCAAATCCCTGCTTTAAAACTGTTTAGCAGTTTAGCGGGAATTTAACTTTATATATAGGTACAAATAAATGAATAATAAAAATAAAAATAAAAAAAATAATTTTAAAAAATGGATTTTTCGATAATCTTTAAAAGTGACATTTGTAATATCTTTATTTTGATCCATATCCTGTTATTTTCAAATAATTTCATCTAGCAGTAACTTATTTAAGTTTTTTGTATAATATTTGAAGATATACACACATAATACATATACATACATACATAGAATAAAATATATAACACACATTAAAATCGATGGTGGCAAATAAGAACTTATCGAAAGAAGCAAAATTGGCAGTACACAACGCAGTTCTGGTACCAACCCTATGTATGTACCAACCCTATGTATGTATGGTAGTGAAGCGTGGTGTTGGAAAAAAGAAGGATGAAAGTAGACTAAATGCTGTTGAAATGCGATCTCTTAGGAGAATGTGTGGTAAGACTATGTATGATAGGTGTACAAACGTCGAAATTAGAGCAGAGCGCAAGGCTGGAATAAGCATTATCGACAAAATTAAGAAAGGGCTTTTACGATGGTTCGAGGAAACAAAGGAAGTATGTCAGGACAGAGTGGTGTGGCGTTCTATCTTGGCTATGGCTTCCCCTACGGGGAAATGGCGTGATGGTTAGTTAGTTAGTTAGTTACATACATACATAATATTTCATTCAAGTGAGAAGCGATTTTTATGAAAAATGAACTGTAAATGCAAAGTTCCATATTATTTAGGGAGACACTTAAATCTTCTACAAAAATTAAAACACTAGTATTTTACTGTTGAAACCATTGAGCAATGCATGTTTTTATATATAATAATATATATCTCTAAACAAGGCAAAGTGGACGAGGCTAACTTTGTAAGTTTTGGTCGATTCACATTAAATGTACACATTAATTTTAGATACGAATTATATTTTTTTTGTTAACTGTGGACACGACATTAAACTTAGACAAAGCATTATATTAATCAAAGACATTGAACATTTAGATTTTTTCTATACAACATGTCAACTTAAAGCTTTAAATCTCCACATTACTTGTTTATCAGAGAATGAAGTGATAGGTAATTAAAATGTCAGACGCTTAACGCTTTTTTTTTTTTTTTAATTTAATGAAATATTTGAGCTCTTATGATATACTCAAATATTTCAATTTCGGGCTACTTTCAAATAGTCGGAAATAACTGTGTTAGAAAGCAGGAAACAAGTTGTGCTGGAGTGGGATTCGAACCTAGAGATTCTAATCCGGAATCCTCGAATCCGGATTAGATTCTTTCAATTTTAATTTTAAAAGGGTAAAAAAAATATTCGCCTGATATCAATTCAATGTAAATCACCTGTATTTTACTGTATGTAATACGTATAACAAACAGGAATATGTTTAGATAAAATATTACCGGATATTTCATACCGTACAGATGGGCAGTAAATTAAAGCTTTCAAAATCGTAAGCACCACTATCCGCCCCCACCCGTAATTTATACGAGTATGAAGATTTAATATTATCAAAACCTGAAACAATAACTGTATCCTACTGAGATACCTACAACGAAAATAAAACCATTATTACTTACCAGGATGCAGACATATTGCGAAAATTCAAATATAATTTTTTAAATCTCGTGATAATATTATTAAAAAAATACGTTTTTTAATGGATATACATGTATTTATATCATGTAAATTCCTTTTCGTTGTTTAATTTTTTTAAATACTTTATTTATTACAATTTGACATCTCAACAGAGACGAGAAATTTGGAAGGGAATATGGATAAATGGGTGAAATCCAGTTTTTGTCTACAAGTATTTGGACACACTCAAAATGTTGTTTACTTTATTTATATTTAGCTAGAAAAGAGAGCCACTATAAAGCTTAAAAAATCCACAACAATTGCTTTAAAAATTGGTAATACTAAAATTAGGTATATTTTTAATTTTTCCCTCCCAGATGTAGGTACTTGACTTCTAACTTAAATTACATATTTATTTTTTTCGATAATAATTAGTAATCGATAATGTGTTAATTACACAGCATTGTTAGCTATTATCATATTATTTTAAGTTTTTTTATGTGCAATTTTGTAAAAAAAATCTATTATGGTTTTTTATCTTAATGTTTTGATTTTTGTACAACCCTAAGAAAATGTAGGCTCTTTTGTTTTTCTTTACTATTATTAATTTCTTCGATAAGTCAATACAAATTGTTACTTTTACGCACCTACTTCATTTGCTTTATTGCACAGAACATGCTTATTCATTAATTTTCTTCAATAAGTGAATACAAAGTATTTTCAGTTCTGTTTTCAGTTATTACGGCGTTTATTTACAAAAAACACTAAACAATATTTATAATATCATATAAAATTTACAAGCTAAATATTCCTAGCATACTCACTAGATGTATCCGTTCTTTAGTAGCTAGTGCCGACGATTATAAAAAGTAAATAATAAAAAAAAAAACATAAAATAAAAATAATACTAGGTACAATAGAAAAATCAATAAAAATGAAATAATAACAATTGTAACTAGATGAATAAAGTAATTACTAAATAGAGAACAGTTGCATTAAGTTTTAATTATCATAAAATAATACTTCTCAGGCCTAATTTGTTTTATGCTTCTGTATATTATTACAACAGACTAATTCATTTCAACAATGAGTTTATACAAAGTATCACTTAATGTCTTATACTTAACATTATATATTTTATTGTTCCAGGCGTACGACCAAGGTTCCTCTATAAATCCGAGACTAATTGGTAAGTTCTTATTTAATTTATTTCAATGTCAATAAAACTTTACTGCCCTCTATTATCAGTAGATTGGCTAACTCTCAATCACAAGACATGTTAAGGTTTCTTAAACCGTAATGAGTTTTACTGTTAAAAGGTTAATTAGTTGCACTAATCGTAAAATAACACAAGTAGTCGCATCTAATCAAGTAGAAATCGAAATGAAATTAATAGAATGTTGAGATCTGCATTTTTTTAAAGATACCAATTAAGATTAACTCTAAAATCCGCTCTCGAATCCGCTCTCGAGAGGAAGACTTTGTGAACCACAGCGAAGTCCAAAACACCAAGTTTGGCTATCATGATTTTGCAGCGGCCTGGCCTGGAATCGATTACCTTAACATCTACACACTATTCAAAGCCCTAGTCAATTTCAGACTCAATTAAAAACGCATATTTTGTAAATCTCACATACAAATACCCAGAATGCGTAATGTCTAGTCTGCTCAGGTTACGGGTAAAATATAGTTGTATGCTAGGAGCAGTTAAACTCATTTATTTAATCTTAAGCCGGGTAGGGGTTTCTTTAATTTAAAAAAAATGTGAATCGCCCCCGAGGTGATTAATTGTTATTATATATTATATTATTTATTTATTTAAATGGATTAAGACAATACTATATAAGTAACGAAAAATTGACATTTTTCTTCTGAATGCAAACAATACATGTATTTATTATTACTCTCCGGGAACAGCATTTTTAATTTCATTAAATTATTTTAAAATATCATTAGTTTTACTAAAACTTTAATCAACGTTTGCTGGTCTTTGCATACGTACAGCGCAGCGGTTTGCTATATTAGTTCAATAATAATACTCTGTACAAACCTGCAATTTGTGTCCTGATTTAAAATTCTCAATATTCATTATCGGTACCATAAACACTTATTTTCTAAAAACAAGCGATCATTTTTTTTTATGACTATTACAAAACAACTTGTAATTTTTTTGTAAATTGTCATAATTTGTAAGAATTTGGGACCCTACATATCTGAAAAGCTTTGCTAACGTAAAAGTTTACCTTATATTATTACAAATCAGTTTTAATAGATTTGAAAGTGTGTTCGCAACTTCGCTACGAAACTAATCTATAACACAAGACAATGACCATAGATTCGTAATGCAAACTCTTCTAAGTTAAGTGGCTTGCTCTTTAGCTTCAGCTTACAACAATCAAACTCTACTTTGCAAAGGAACTAAAGATAACAGCCTTAATAGCCGACAGGATTCTATGGAATACAATTTAGTGGCTGACTTTACCCTTTACAGGCCAATAAAAGAGTTAGTTTAAGTTATCTTAAATGTAATAAAGAAACAAGTATATAATGGCGTTAATAGGATTATCTTAAGCTTGCTTTAGACGGGACAGTAAACTGTACAGTTTTCTGTGCAGTCTGAAAACTGTTCTGCAAAAAACAAAAACTGACAAACTTTCGTTGAACTTTCGTTGAACTTTCGTTAAACTTTCGCTCAACTTTCATTTTATACGGGACAGTTTTCAGACTCCACAGGGAACTGTCCTGTTTAAAGCTAGCTTTAGCCGGTCAGTTACATCATTTTAAAATTTATCTTAGAAGCACTCACTTTGTAAAGTAATTCATTATAAGTTATTTAAATAAAATACTTCGATCATTACTGCTTAAAATTTTACGAGAATTTTCGAAGGTAGAAACATAGCAGGAACTTAATCTAAATAAATTATAATCATTACTTACATTAGGACGGATCATAAAATTTATCGGACAACTTAAGGTATTTATTACAAATTTTCTGTTAATTCATAAATAACGAAACCCCTTTTTAGCATACCTTCTTTCCCTCATCCGAACCCAATGGTCCATACGACACTGCATTGGTACACCATCGTCGGAAATCGATCCCGCGGCTTCATGCGCGCTTACCACTACCCCACAAAATAATGATAATCACAAAATAATGATAATCACAAAATAATAATAATCACGAAACCAGGTAGTGTAGGTGAAATTCTATTTCTATAGTATAAACCAATAGTAACACATAACATCGTTTTATTTAATCATATTTTAATAATAATAAAAGCACGGTTTTGTAAAGGGTTTTTATTTATTTTTTATTTTATAATAAACAATTTTACAAACTTGAAAAACTTAAAATTAAAATTAATACATCAATCTTGTCCCGATAAAACTGTATTTTTACAATTTGTCATCGGGTGCAACAAAAAAATAATAAAATAAAATTATAGCTGTTTTAGAGTGCAAAGTAAAGTAAAAATAAATTAGTCTAAGAAATAATATTTAACCATAAAGAAAAAGAAAAAAGAAAAAAGAAAAAGAAGAAAGAATTTAGAAATACTAATAGATTCAATACAAAACACGCTCTTTCTCCAAGCCAGATCTTCAAGGAGCCAATATTTTCATTTTTACTTAAAGATTTTTTTAATTCCATTGGCAACATATTAAATAATTTTGGAACAATGTATTCCAATGTTCTCTGCCCATATTTATTTTTAGTTTTAGGGACAACTAATCCATCATTTAATGTGAATCTTGTTTGATAAACATGTTCCAATTTATTTTTATATTCATTAATAAACAGTTGCTGTGAAATAATTATGTTCCATAATATCCCCTTAATGGGTAATATGTTAAGCGATTGGAATAAGAATGGAACATTTTTCCTTAGATTATATACACATTTATGGGAGCAATCAATTTTAAGAGAGCGTTTTGTACATTTTGCACATTTTTAATATTAGTTGCACAAGAATGTCCCCATGCAGTAATACCGTATCTTATTATAGAGTCAGCAAGGGATAAATACACTAATCTTAATGTGGATAGGGGTACTAGAAACTTTAGCTTATGTAATTGTCCAACAACAGATCTCAGGCGTTTACATGTTTTCCACGTGTGTATGTCCCACTTAAAGAAACAATCAATTACTACTCCCAAATAAGTATAATCATTAACAATATCTATATTTTCACATGAGCAAGTTCTACAATTATTGGTGTCATGAAGGCAATCAAAATTATGAGCTTTTATTAAAGGTAAAGTACTAAATTTAGCGTGAGGGGATCTGATATGCATTAATTTTGTTTTTTTGGAATTAATTAATAGGCCTGCGTCATGACACCAATTTTGCAGCTTATTAAAATCATTTTGTAGCATTATATTACATTCGTTTAAATTCTCATTAGAAATGACAAGTGCAGTATCATCCGCATATACATAATATCTTACATTTGAGAAAATGCCTTTTATGAAAGAAACATAGATTATGTATAATATAGGCCCTAATACGGATCCTTGTGGAACCCCAGCACTAATGTTCTGTATATCGCTCTTATATAACTGCCTTTTAAATTCAAAATGAAGCAGCCAAACTGGGGTTGATCATTTTCTTATTCAAATTTGAGTAGCTTTGTCCTCCATCTAAGTCTTTATAGTGTTAGATACATTTAATGTAGTTCAGATGAATGCTAACAGCAGACAGATCTATATTGGAGGCTGGGGAGTCCATTTACATGCATTCTGTTCCGAGTTCTGATGCCGGCGGTCTTAAATGGGAATATTGCAATATGAGCGTAGTGAATATTTACCATATTAGTAATTAGGGCTACCAATAGTGATAATAACAACCACTACCTCCCTTATTCGTACCCAATGATACATAGGGCACTGCATTGGTTCACCAAGTGCGGTGAATCTTGATAATTTGTTACATGAAGGCAAGATGATCAGTCCTGCGCCGCGCCAGTTCGAGCTTTTGAAATTTTGAAATCTTTTAAGATCGTGTAGAGTTCGATAAAACTTCTCACCAACTTCAGAATCTCTTTCCCTCATACAATATTCTTAATAACCCAACTGCACCGAGATACCTAGCAGATAATTTTATTTACCTCTCTGAGCATGGACTATCACTACGCTCATCGAATGAAAAAAACACTCTGTATTCCTAGGCATCACACTTCCTTTTTTACGAAATCATTCACTGTCCAGGCCGCAAGACTATGGAACGATTTACCACGGGATGTAAAAGATGCGCCCTCCGTATTTGTTTTTAAAAAAACGTCCGAAGCATAACTACCTCTCCTCAAACCTCTAAAACATCCTTCATTCATCCCCAGTCATATTTTAGTAAGTATATTAATCTTGTAAGTAATGCTATGTAATTTTAAAGCTGTGTCTTTCCACCAATACTCGGTGCAATAAAAATCATCACTAAATAACTGAGGGTTGGTTGGAAGATATTGCTTAAAAGCAATAAGCCCGCCCTTGTACTTTTGCTATGTAATTGTACATTAAGTTTTAAATAAATAAATAAAAATTATTTCATACACCGCCATCGTTAATTGAACCCGCGATCTCATGCATGGTAGCCAAATGCGCTACCGCCATGCCAAGGGGGGACTTATTGGATGAATTATTGTCATGCCAGCCAAACGTCGCGCCGACCATTCAACATTCCATCCAGTTTTTGTATTACCCGGGACAGTTTGCAAACTGGACAATAAACTGTACAGTTTTTGGTACCGTGTAAAATACGCTCAATTCAAAGTTTCCAGAAATACGCTGCCATACATTTAGTCGAATGAAATCAGTGGGTGGTCTATGTAAACAAGGGCGGTTCGTGGTATTCAAATTGTCTCCTTTACAGACTAACTATGCATGAATACTGTATCCTTTGAGACGTCCCGCGCACTTTAGCCGAGAGTTATATGGACTGCATTATGCGGAAGCGATTACCGCAAATCGTCTCCGCCCACTGAAAAATAATAAAATAGAATCCTTAATAAAGCAATATATCTTGTAGGTAAGGTTAAAAAATATTGAGAAAAAGCGTGGTCATGTGGTACGCGGATGTTTCTCTATATTTTCTTCATGGAGTTTGGCCCTAGATCAATACATGGTGTAACAAAACTCGTAGGAAAACCCGAAAAACTGTTGAATCTATATCATGAGTGAAGGCACAGGACGGCGCGCAGAGCAGCGGCGTCGCAGGAGCGGCGGCGCAGGGGCAGCGGCGCAGGCCGTGGCGCGGCGTGGGCAGGGCGGCGGCACAGGGCAGCGGTGCAGGGCGGCGCGCAGAGCAGCGGCGGCGCAGGGGCAGCGGTGCAGGGCGGCGCGCAGAGCAGCGGCGGCGCAGGGGGGCAGCGGTGCAGGGCGGCGCGCGGCGCAGGGCGGCGGCGCAGGGCGGCGTGCAGGGCGGCGCGCAGGGCAGCGGCGGCGCAGGGGCGGCGGGTGCAGGGCGGCGGCGCAGGCGGCGCGCAGGGCGGCGCGGCGAGCAGCGGCGGCGCAGGGCAGCGGCGCAGGGGCGGCGATGCAGCGCAGAGCGGCGGGTGCAGCGGCGGCGCAGAGCGGCGGTGCAGCGGCGGCGCAGCAGCGGCGGGTGCAGAGCGGCGGGCAGGGCGGCGGCAGGGCGGCGGCGGGCGCGGCGGCGCAGCGGCGGCAGGGCAGCGCGCAGGGCGGCGGGCGAGGGCGGCGGTGCAGCGGCGGTGGCTCGGGGCGGCGCGCAAGGCGGCGGCGGCGGGCAGCGTGCAGAGCGGCGGCTCAGGGCAGCGTGCAGGGCGGCGGCTCAGGGCAGCGTGCAGAGCGGCGGCTCAGGGCAGCGTGCAGAGCGGCGGCTCAGGCAGCGTGCAGAGCGTGCAGAGCGGCGGCTCAGGGCAGCGTGCAGAGCGGCGGCTCAGAGCGGCGGCTCAGAGCGGCGGCTCAGAGCGGCGGCTCAGAGCGGCGGCTCAGGGCAGCGTGCAGAGCGGCGGCTCAGGGCTCAGAGCGGCGGCTCAGAGCGGCGGCTCAGAGCGGCGGCTCAGGGCAGCGCGCAGAGCGGCGGCTCAGGGCAGCGCGCAGAGCGGCGGCTCAGAGCGGCGTGCAGAGCGGCGGCTCAGAGCGGCGCGCAGAGCGGCGGCGCAGAGCGGGGCTCAGAGCGGCAGCGCAGAGAGCGGCGGCTCAGCGGCAGCGCAGAGCAGCAGAGCGGCAGCGCAGAGCGGCGGCAGCGCAGGCAGAGCGGCAGCGCAGAGCGCAGCGCAGAGCGGCAGCGCAGAGCGGCAGCGCAGAGCGGCAGCGCAGAGCGGCAGCGCAGAGCGGCGCAATTAGCTGCACAAAGCACAAAGGCTAGGCGGCTTGGAGGAGACCGTGCTGCAACTCCGGAAGTCCAACCCTGGGAACTAGCAAGCTAGCTCGACCAGAGAGTCCTTATATGTTCTTGCGAACTAGTTCAGTTAGTACCCGAAGGCCAGATCGAACTAACTAGGGGAGGGAGATTCTACCCTTATATTGGGGTTGTGTATTCTTTCGTAAGCGTATCCGAACCTACAATTAAATATCCTACTCAATTTTCTCGAAATCTATGGGTCATACCAAAAAAAATTTTCCACAAAAATCGATCCAAATATGACGTAGATTCACTGGGTTTCCCGCTTGTACATCGAGTTTGTTACCCGTAAAATTTTTAAATCATCCCTTTTTTTTTTAAACTTGAAATTTACGTTTTTTTTAAAAGTCGTTTAGAGATTTTTTTTTTTAAATTTTTTTAAAAAAAAAAAAAATCCCGAAAAGGTAAATTTTTAAAAAACACCCAAAAATTTTTAAGGAAAAAAATCTTTTTTTTTTTAAAAAATTTTGA
>JAGVSP010005332.1:0-10517 GCA_022494985.1 Micrasema minimum
TTTCGTTTTTTTTCCCTTTAAAAATATTAATTTTGGCGGTTTTTTAAAAAATTTTTTTTGGTTTTTTTTTAAGTTTTTTAGAAAGAAAATTTTTTTTTTTTAAATTAGTTTTTTAAAAATTTTTTTAAAATTTTTAAAAAAATTTTTAAAATTTAATAAATTTATAGGTTGCACTTTTTTTTTAATTTTAAAAATATTTAAATGAAAATTTTTTTACATTTTTTTTTTTTTTTTAAAAATGGGTTTTAAAATCTTTTTTGTAAGGGGTTAAAAGATGTTTTAAAATTTGGAAATTTTAAAATTTTTTTTTAAATATTTTTCGGTTAGTTTTTAAAGGTTAAAAATTTGGGGGGTGGTTAATTTCTTTTTTTTAAATTTTTTTATTTAATTTTTTAAATTTAAAATTTAAAATTTATTTTTTAATTATTTTTAAGTTCAATTAATTTTAAAGGATTTTTTTTTTAAATTTTTAAAATTTTCAATTTAATGTTTTTTTCAATTAAATTTTAGCCCGGGATTTTTTAATTTTGTTTTATTTTTTTTTTTTTTTAAAAATTTTATTGATAAAAAACAAATTTTCTTTTAATAATTTTATTTTCCGTTTTTAATTTATTTAAACATCTTCGTTTTTTATAATCAATTTTTTTTTAAAAACTTTTTTTTTTTTTTTTTATTTTATTTTTTTTTAAAAATTTTTTAGGTTGGAGAAATTTTTAAAAGAATTTTTTTTAGAAAAAATTATCAATTTACACTATCTATAATGCCGGTCCTCCATTCGTTTATATGACTTAATTATTTTTATGGTTTTGAATAGTAAATGTTGGACTTGGATTACTTACGCCGTTTTTGTTTTTGGTTTAGGATTTTATTGATTTTATTTATTTTATATCCGTTATTGTAGGCAATTTGTTTTATTCTGTGTTTAGTTCTTTTTGAAACAATTCTCTGTAGACAATGGAACATTAATTAATCGTGAAATAATGGAATGGAAAGGCAAAATGTTTTTGGGAAATGGGATGATTAGAATAGAATTGTGTATTATTGCATCTGTGTATGTGGAGTTTTCTATAAATATCAATCAATTCAATTTTTCTGTTTATTGTTGTTAAAGTTAAATCTAGGGAAATTCAATTTTTTGTCTTTTTCTATTTCTAATGTAAATTTAATGTTATTATGGAAAGGAATTTATGAAATTAAGGAATGTCTGGAGTTCTCGGTCGGATCCTGAAAAAATGGCTATTATGTCATCTACATATCGTCTCCACTTAACTATAAAAAATAGATTAGTGTCGTTAAATATTTATTTTTATCAGTGTTGTATTAAACAAAAAGTGTTCTCAACATATTTACAAGGAATTTTCAAAAACAAACCAAATAATAGTTCTGTGTATAAAGCAAAATTAGCCTGGCTCAAAGAAGATCTTTAATAAGTTCTTTTAAAATCAGAAATATGATATTATAAAAACTCTACTTATGCTTCTCCACATCCGAATTAGTGAATGATTTACTCGGCTTCAGAATGGGACACCTTCGATGATTAAGTGCGTGAATTTGCATCGATTGCTAAGCATTTAAGAAAAAAATCAAATTCTAAGCAAAAAATCCAAAATTACAAAGTAATAAAATTTTTAGTCAATCTAAGAAACAGTCATTTTCATCTAAAAACATTCTTTAAACCAGTGGTTAATCTTTACCTCGCACAATTTCTACGGAAGAAAATAAATTACTCTCCAAAAGGACTCAAATACAATCTGAATTATAATAAAAACAACATTTTGTTCAGCAATAGACCACCTTGCGGTAGATACCGACAAAACGGCTCTATTTAAACAAGAAAAAAAATTTTTCATTATAAATGTGCAGAAGAAACACATCAAAACAATTAGTGATAAATTTACATGTTCCATATAACCAGTGAGAGTGTTATAGCAAAAAATATTAAACTACAATACAAAACCAAATGACTTAATTTCAAACTAAAGCAGATAAAGGAAATTCAATAGAGTGATAATGAACAAATAGACTTAACTTAAAAATTCAAGACTTTATTATATAATAATACACTTAGCATCATAAAGGACCAACTAATAAAAATACCAAGAAAAAGTGAAATATTGCAATTAAAAGACAGTAAAAGTGAATTTTATTCAAATGGTTAAAATCAGAAATATTCAATTAATTTGTCCAAACCCATTGTCCCCCAAACTTTCGGTTTATTGAATAATACATAAAGATAAATAGTCCCAATTCGTTTACAGTAAGTCTCGTATAATAGTGCCCCCTACATACAAGTTAGCTTCATTCATTACCTATTTAGTAAAATAATTTAAAAATTTTTCACTCCAAAAATACACATTAAAAATTCTTTAGAATTAATAAAAGTTTTTAACGACACTTGAGATTCCAATAAACGCAAAATTAATTTCCTTTGATGTAGTCAATCTTTTCACTAATATTCCAATTTCAGAAAACAAAATATTTATTGCCGATATATTAATACCCTTCAAGTTTGGATAAATTACTGTAGTTTCTGATTCTTAAAAGATTGTGCAACATTTGTCTGGACCAAAATAATTTTCAGTACAATAACATAATTTATTAGTCAACAGGATGGATTACCGATGGGCCAACCTTGTTCCCCATTGTTCGACTGACATATTTATGAGCGACTTAGAAAATAAAATATTTGCTAAGTAACAATCCCCTTTTAAAACGTGTAATTATGTGGAGACGATATGTAGTCATGACATAATATGCCATTTTTTCAGGATTACCCGACCGAGAACTCCAGACATTCCTTTATTTTCATAAATTCCTTCATAATAAAATTAAATTTACATTAGAACATAGAAAAAAAGACAAAAAATTGAATTTCCTAGATTTAACTTTAACAACAATAACAGTAAAAATTGAATTTGATATTTATAGAAAACACACATACCCCAGATGCAATAATACACAAAGTCTATTCTAATCATCCCATTTCCCAAAATACATTCTGCCTTTCATTCCATGATTCATCGATTAATTATATAGTTCCATTGTCTACAGAGAATTTTCAAAAGAACTAAACACAATAAAACAAATTGCTACAATACACGGACGTTATAATGAAATATAATCAATAAAATCCTAAACCAAAAAATCAAAAAACGCGTATGTCAATAATCAATAAAACATTTATATTCAAAACCATAAAAATAATAAGTCAGTTAGAAACAATGGAGACGCATTATATTATGTAAATGATAATTTTTCTAAAAATTATTTCTATTTAAAATTAACTCCATCCATACAATCCAGCATTTCTATACGTCAAATAATTTAGGTGCATTATTTAAATAAATCAGGAAAGTTTAAAAGTTTTTAAAATATGATAAATCTCTGGTATATATCAATTAAAACTGTATGAACGGGCTGTGATGCCACATATATTGGAAAAAATACAAAGAGAAAACATAAATATTCGATTTAAAAGAACATTTGGTTGTTTTATCTAATAATTATTTTTCTGAATTTGTCTCGGAACCTTTTAATAGAAAATAATCATAATTTCAATAAAGATTACCTCGGGCTAAAAGTTGTTACATGTAGAACATAAACTATTTAAAATTAGGACAATTTAGAAATTTTTGAAATTAAAAAAGTCTTTAAATTTAATAATCGCCTACTTATTAATAATCAAATAAAATAATATTTACTACAGCCCCTTCTTAACTTAAAAAATATCTAATCCTTAACAAATATTTAAAAAAGTCTATAAATTACCAAACCCATCCATTCATTCTCTCAACCTTAGACAAGCAAATAGATCAGTAAGAGATTATATAAAAAAATAAAGTACATAAATTTTATCAATACATCATGCTCTATATTAATTTAACACCTTTTAGGGGACAATTTTTTTTTTGCTTCGTGGTGTCGGTTAAATTTTAAAAAAAGGTGTTTTGGTAAGCTTAAAAATCATTTGAATTGAATGTTTTATTAATGACACGAGTTGTTTCATAACGAATTCATTAATAATCTACCCATGATGTGTTTGCGTATTTGTAAACGAGTGTTAGAAAAGTTAAGTGCGTGCTGTGTAAAAAAAATTTAAATATTTGTTTGTTTAACTAGGGTCTGTTTTTACCAAGTGACATAAATATTATTGTCACTTGGTATCATTTTCCTGTGCACATATTATATCGCTTGCTATCTTTTTTCTTTCAACCGTCGATATGTTTGTATTTACTGCAACTCGACTATTATAATGAGAAAATCTATATAAACTATAATAGATACGGGCTTCAGAATTTTTGTATTCATCCATAATAGAATTGCGAATCACATATTATTAGTATTTCAATAAATAATTATTAGAAGTAAATAATTTGTCAAAAAATCGGGGATAAAATCACCAATTCAGATAATTTCCAGAGCCTAACATTACAAAAAAAATACTTTTCAACTTCAACAATACGTATTGTCAATCAGAATCAATATTTAAGAATATTCATGTTTTCACGATTTTTAAATCACATTTTCAAGGTGTACAAAATACATATCTTTTTTTGTACCGAAAGACTCCGTAAGGAAAGTGTTTAATTTGTAGCCAAAAAAAAGATTTTTTCTAAGAAGTCGTACATTTAAGTATTGGTGTGAATTTTCTCACATTTTTTAATACCATTTATTTTCGAAATTTTATTAACCTTTATAAAAGCAATTTTAAAATTTATACCCTGTTTTGAATGGTGTGCCATTTTTATATGAATTAAAATAGTATTTTATTATATCTTTAATATTAAGCAAAATAAAGTACAATAGCTTATTGCCATATTGAGTATTGTATAAGGTTCTATGTGTCTTCCTTGCCGCTTTTGCTGCTAACAGAATGGGTTTGTAAACCTAAACAAAAAATCACAAGATCATCGGTGCAATCCGTTCGTCCGATCGTCGGATGAATAATAACAGAGATACGATCATTTAAAGTTGGTTAAATGGTTAAAATAAATTTTAAATGTTTACTTACTATTAACACAGGCATTTCAAGATAAATATTTTTTATGCAAATTATATTCTAATTCAAGTTGTGATTCTTAAGAGTTTTTTCTTTGTTAGTTCAAACCGCAGAATCAAAAGTTATGGCAGCTTTTTATTTATAAGTTAATTTTATTTCGTCATGATAGATATTCATATCGTCAGAGTCCAGAGTCTATTTAATAAAAATATCATCAATACAATACTGCAATCCCGCGTAACTAATTATTGCAATTTTTTTAATTGCTTCTTAAAAACTATTATGCGACTACATTAATGAGGATTTTTAGTAACTGAAAATACTGCTAGAATATTAGGAACATTCATATTATTTTAAAGAAACGCCTTGATAAATCAAAAGCGTTATGGTCCTTTGTTTTTACA
This sequence comes from Micrasema minimum, assembly GCA_022494985.1. NCBI lineage: Eukaryota > Metazoa > Arthropoda > Insecta > Trichoptera > Brachycentridae > Micrasema > Micrasema minimum. The sequence goes on from JAGVSP010005332.1 coordinate 5,404, forward strand.
ACATTTGAGGTGTGACATTTTCGTTAAAAAATAAGTTACGCGGTATTGCAGTGTCTTCGACGATATGATTTAATATTTGAGTATGAGTATGAAAAGTATTTTGTGCAATAATACATTTAAAATCAAAATGAAAACTAGATTTATTTTATAAACGCCTAGATATCCATATTCTCTTCAAAACTTTTTCATATTTTTATGTTTTTATTTTTAATTTAATACAAATTATGTTAAAAATTTAGAAACTGGTAAAAAATAATTCTATAAATAAAATATTTTATTCGCATTTATGTAAAACAATATTAAATGGTGTTAAAAATGCAGCAGCAAGTTCCTTTAAAATAAATAATACAAACTGTATTATTCAAATGTTGAAGTGGGTTGTGGTCTAGTGGTAGATTCGCAGACTTCGAATTGAAATCTCTAGGTTCGATTCCCACTCCAGCACAACTCGTTTCCTGCTTTCTGGCACAGTTATTTCCGACTATATGAAAGCAGCCTGAAATTGAAATATTTGAGTAGATCACAAGAACTCAAATGTTTTTTTATAAAAAAATAATAAATGTAATCAAAAACGCTTCCATAAATTGTCATTTTTTATTTTTTTTAATTAAAAGAGATCATAATAAACAAGTTCATTTATAAAATGTAATTATTTACAATTATGTACAGATCTATCCAATAAAGTGTTTCATATATTGAGAATTGTGATGTTTTCATTTCTTCTTACTTGCTAGAGCCTTTTCCGCCCCTTCGATAAACCGTTTTGGCAGTTTGTAAAACTCTGTCAGATGCTTGGCTAGAAAATATGTCTGAAACAAGAAATATATATAACGTAATAATAATACACCAGCACAGACAAGGCACCATAGCTCTACAGTTGTGGCTATTAACATCCATACACTTTACGACAGAACAAAAACTTTATTTATGTGCAGTATAAAAATGCATTTAGACCGGTTAAGCCAACTTGTTTCCAGCTCTCTGGCGCAGTTGTTTCTGACTATTTGAATGCAGCCCTGAAATTAAAGTATTTGAGTATATCGTAAGAACTCGAATGTTTCTTTAAAAAAAAACTAGTAGCCATTAGCTTTGTCACATTTGAGCTACAAAAGAAAAAATCATGATATTAAATATATCAATTAGAAAAATAACATTAAATAGATGTTTCATGAATGTAGGCGAAGAGAAGGGAGTGTGTCAGGACGAATGGCATACCACAGCGTTCTATCTTCAGCGTGTGATGGTTAGTTAATTAGATGTTTCATATCCAGTCTAAGTACTAAAATTCCTTCAATAAAACAATAAAATATTTAAATCATCTGATCCATAATAAGAAAAACGATTGAATTATCAAATACCTGATTTCCTTGGACCAGCAATTGGTCAAACTTAGAGCCAGGACTCTTGGTAATACTACACGATGCTGCCACTCCGTGTTGGCACTCCTTACTTAGAGCAGCTAGACTTATTCCATAGTAATGAAGGTTGCTCACTAAAGTCACCTAGAATCGTAATATAAATTTTCATACTATAGTATCAAATGATAAGTTGTTTTGAAGAAAGCGTTTAATATTTCATGCTCCATTTGAAGGCTAGACTCACCCAGCTCTCACCGTATACAGGGTGTAACAAAACTCGATGTACAACCGAAAACTGGTGAATCTTCATCGTATTTGGAGACGATTGTGTAATATGACTTTTTAAACTGACCTTGAAAAAAAAAATTTTTTTTTCTCAATAGTTTTCATAAGTTTGCTAGATTAAGTAAAATTTCTCAAATTCTTATTAAAAAAGCGTTTTTTGTTTTCTTTATGGATAGTATAAATTTGACTAAATACATGATATTTGATACCAATTTGCAAAAAAATTTAGGAAAAACAATCAACTTCGTACTGAATTCTCTCGAAAACTAAGGGTCAAATAAAAAAAAAATTCTACAAAATCGACTCCAAATATGACGTAGATTCAATGGTTTCCCGCTTGCACATTGAGTTTTGTTACACCCTGTATATCCGGAGTCTTGTGAGACCTACGCCCAGAGGACATTAACTAATTTACAGCAATCTGTTACAATAGATATATACAGGTCACAGTGATGCTTAACCCTGGCTCCAACTAAGTTAGTAAGTGCATACATCATGTAACCAATTATTTCAATACCTCATGAAGAGCTTTAGAATCTTTGATGATGACATTTGAAGAGCTGGCGACTGAAGCAGGACAATTTAGTGTGTATTTTAAACATACAGCTATCGAATGAGACTACTGGTATTAGTCTGAGTTGTGTAAAAGTGCTTTGAAAAATTGAAGAGAAGTCACAGTATTCCATACAAAACGGGAAGGACATGTTGTGATATTTTGACTCTCCTGTAAAATTGAGTTAACCAAGTTTGCCATTTTGACTATCTTGAGTTTCCTATTCCCGGCAGTCCCTCTCACACAGTTTATCCAAAATGAAGTAAGTAAGTAAAGACAAGTATATCACCTTCTTGTTGCCAGATCTGTTGGCCACCTGCATCGTGATCATGGGAAGTTTACCCGTGTTGACTGTTGACGAGCCATCTGCGAACGTCATCTCCGTACAGTTGGTCATCTTCTTCAAGATGGTGGACTTCAGATTCTCCCATGTGATGTGGACGTCGGCGTTGGTTATGTGAGATAAATGAGGGTCCACGTTTACTAAACTGAAATTGGAAAATACAATTAAGTGTCCAAATCAGTGCTGAACCCACCGATTCATCTGTAGCTTAATACAGAAATTAATAATCTGATCATTGCAAATAATATTAAGCTGTTCTACTACTAATAGAGCTTTAACAATGTTAGGACTTTAATTTATTAGATTTCTATCGGATTCAGAATCAGCTTATGAAGATCTATAAGAGTCAGTTGTCAAACTTTGTAGGTATTGATTTTTTTTTTTGTTTGGATATTGAAAGAAAAGTAATCTTGATTAACTTCACATTTTCGTACTAATAGAAATCATTAAAATATAAAAACACCTTAAAAATTAAAACATTACTAAGCACACAAAATATACAGCTATAGATACAATATGAAATAATGACATTAAGAGTATTCCCCGCATGTTTACGGTGGCATAAAATTTATAAAAAGACAAATATGGCTTTTTTCGGAATAACCTGTCAGGTTATGCTTAGTCATCATCATCATACCATATCCGCTCCATATGTGGAGCATATGTTGAAATCGGAGGATTCTTCAACACTGATCTTAATACTGTCAAGTTATTCTGAAATGTATTTACGTTTTATCATCAGGATTTTGAAGATTATTTCTTCTAACGTAGGCCACTAGAACCATGAAATATTGATATGAAAATAACATGTAAATAAATATTTCATGTTGACCCCCTACGGGAATCGAGCCCGCGACCTCATGCCGGTAGCCAAATGCGCTACCACTATGCTACGAGGCGGACATAGGTTTATTAACTATTCGATTTAAACAGATTGCGCTGATGTTTATTTATTTATTTATTTATTTATTTATTTATTTATTTATTTGATTTATTTATTTATTTATTTATTTATTTATTTATTTATTTTATTTATTTATTTATTATTTATTTATTTATTTATTTATTTATTTATTTATTTATTTACGCCTAATCGGTTCCAGTGTGAAAAGGTTGATAATGCCGTAAGTTTCTCTGAGGAATGTTAATATTTATTTATTAATTTAAGTAAATCAGGAGAATCAAGCAAGGAGTTTATAATTTTAAATAATGTAATAATATCAATTTTTTTGCGCCGGTCTTCCAGCGACGACATACATGTTACAATTTTTGCTTTATTTTTCTGATTTCACAGAAAATTTTGGGCTAAAAGCCTACTTAGGTTTTTTTTTCCTTTCTATCGCTGATGTAAGTACTGATATAACCTTTTAACACTCACTTCATTGGTTCGAAAAGGGGTAAGACCGCCGCTGTAATTTTGTACATTTCCTTGACAGCTGGGGCTTGGGGGGGTGAGAATGTCGGAGAATCTTCACACTTCTTTCCTAAACTGACTCTGGCTTCAGATTCCGTTATGACACTGTGACCTTTGATAGAAGGATGGGCAAAATCTACCTTCACAATGGCGTCTACTCCCTTTTCTATAGCCTGCACTTGAAGAATTCCTTCCTGAAATTAATAAAACAATACCCAAGTAGAAAGAAATAAATAATAATAATCCATAATTTTATTAGAATTAGAGAGAATTATCTAAATTTCAATGAGTTTTTAAGCAAAACTATTTTTTTTTTACCTTCTCCATCGCTTCTAAAAACTTGGTCATTTTCTTATAGCTAGATTTTTTCACGTCTAAACTTCTCTCTGATGGACAAAACGTCGTCATGTGATTACTGAAAATACAATATAATATTAGCAGACATTAAAAAACATTGTAAAATACTACTTCAGTTGAAAAAATATTTTTTATTTTACACCTTTTAAGAGATAAGTTTTTTGTTATTTTTTTTTTTTTAAGAAAACAATAGCTTTACAATAATATTAGCACAATTGTTTACATTATTATGAGTCACTTATGGTTTTATTGACAGTTATATACATATAGATATAAATTTAAGGAATCTATAAAAACTATATAAAGGGTAGCTTAAAGTTGTCAACCAGCAAAAATGTGAGCATAGTTTCCAAAACACAATTCATACAAAAAAAAAATGTTTTATCTAGGTTACAACAAGATGCTCAAAAAACTCCATCGCCTCACCCCTGGGATAATGGGATAGAGGTTACTGGCATCAAGTTTTCCCACTAAAATAGCATCACTTACGCGTAAAGTAATTTGTTTTCAATGGAAGAACCATTTTCTTTCCTTGCGTTTTTAGAACTGATAAATAAACAATATTTGAGGAGGTCGCCCATGTCAAGAGGGAAGCCGTTTTCATCAACTGTTTTTGTTTCTTCAGCGGGAGATATTGACGAACTACTCTCAGGGTTATCTTTGCTATTTTCCAGCACATCATTTTGGCGATTTAGGACTTAAATTAGAATTATCTTCAGAAGGACTCTTCATCGTCCATCTCCAGCTAAAAAATAATAAAATGTGATCAATAAAGTTCTTTACTTTAAATTTTACTTATTCATT
>JAGVSP010005333.1:0-11790 GCA_022494985.1 Micrasema minimum
AGGAGTGAGTTTTTCTATTACATAAAAAAAATAAACATGTGTTTTGTTCATTTGTTTTGTCCGCCTCGTAGCAAGTGGTTCGGCTACCGTGCATGAGGTCGTGGGTCCGATTCCAGTAGGGGATCAACATGAAATATTTATTTACACGTGATTATATTATAACTACTTTTTTAAATCTTCTAATGTGTTTCTTTCACAGATATGTCAAAGAATTCTCCAGTAGATTATTAGGATTAACAGGAACAGCGGAGCAGGTGGAGAAAGCGTGTAAAGCTTACCGGGTATACTTCAGTGCTGGACCTAAAGATTCAGACCAGGACTATATTGTAAGTATCAAACACTTGACATAATGCCTGAACACACACATTTTGTATAGTGACAGTTTGTTCCTCTTTTCTATATTTTTTCTTTTCCACCGTCGATATAAAAATTGCCTTTTTTATTTGTGAGAAAAAAACTGCCTTTCACTAGATGACAGTAGATACCAAGGGTTCCTTACAAAGTCAAGCCTCAGCACAGCTAATAATCTTCTGAGATACCTATTCTATACTTACCATAGTATTAATGATAATGTTCCATTCTAGGTAGACCACACTATCATCATGTACTTGGTGAATCCTGATGGAGAGTTTGTGGATTACTACGGACAGACTAAGACAGCCCAAGAAATGTACGCCTCTATTTTAGTGAACATTGCCAAGTATGAAAAACTAAACAACAAAAGTTGGTTCTAAGACATTCTAATTCTGTTGAATAATTTTAAGTAACAATTATTCCTAGTTTATTCTTAATGTTTTGTTGTTAATTTGCACTGTAGAGCTTACGAATATAGTGGAATTCATAATTGAGAGGAAACTCAATATGCAATTTAATAAAAATAATAATTAATTATTATAAATTGCTGTACAAACAAGCAATTTGAGAACTATGTTTGTTTGTGTTGGCCGTTGCTTCTTCTTAAACTGTTGGCAGAAAAATGGTTATAAAAAATCTCTCAAATATGAATCACATTGTATACATTATTGAAATAATTTTTACAAAATAACCTGTGACAGAAAAAATAATTCAAATACCAAATGTATATTATGACAGTACATTATCCATGTTTATTCATACAGATTGTTTTTCTGGGTTATTATGCCGTGTTTTGTGTTGTCGACGTTTCGTAGCACATTGCAGTGCCCAGAAAAACATAATCTGTATTCTGAAGGCCGTGAAATCTTAGGAACTTTGATTATACTTTATTTATTTTTTAAATAAATATTGTGTAAATTAATTTTAAAATATTATAAAGTATTATTTATAAACCATTGTATTATTTTTGTACAAAAAATATTTTTTGAGAAAATTAATAGAAATGCAGCTTACTATGTATAGAAAACAGTGTTTCATTTTGTAGAATTAATTTGATAAAAATAAGTACGTTTAAAAATCCTTTCAAACAAATGGAAACTAAACAAAATCTTTCCGTGAGAATGGCAAATTTAATTTCAGTATATTTGGGATTATCCTGGTAAAAAAACTAAGTTGTTAAAGAATGACAGTTCAGAGTGCGAGGTAGTTAAAAAAAACATGTATTACTAATGAAATAAAATGTATTTAGTACTCATTGTTTACATACTACTCTCAAAAGTAAAAAGTGGCCCATTGCAAATGTCATATTTTGATACAAGCATCTTTGTTGTAAATCACAAATATTCCCCTGAAGTTTGTTTAATTTACGCTTGACTTCGTAACAATATTCATTTCAATAATTTAATATATATACGTGTGTTATGAGACATTTGCAATTAATTTCTTTTATGATAATGACAGCAGTACTATAGTTTTGATTTATAAACAGTTATCATTAAACAAAAATTTATCATGGGGATTTTAAAAGCTAATTAAAATAACAAAATATGTATTAAAATGTTTAAAAACACAGATATATGTATCTTGATATCCCTTATAATAAAATGATACTAGAAAAAGTACTATTAAATTTTCGGAGTATAAAAATCTTAGTAAGTATGTATGTCATTCCTTCTATCCATAATATCTTTCAAACTATTCAATATACAGTATGGTGTAAAATAAAATTTACTTAAAAATTACCACGGCCAAAACGTAAGAATTAATTAAATTAAAAATTTATTTTAAAAAAATGTGTTAATAATCTTTGGGGATAAAAAAATTAAAACTAAGATATAAATATAAATGTTATCTAGGTGCGATGGAAATACACGATAAAAAACAATACTTTTGGCTGACTTTTATTATTCTAAAAAATCTGTAATACAAAATTGGCTAATCAGAAGTAACTTCACTAATGGCAACTTGACCGGGAACAAGATGTCCGGATGTAAATCTTAACAAGCTGGGATCTATCTTGAAAAGTTTTTCCTGCGACACGTGGGTGTTGGTGATGATAGTTTCAATATTCCCGCTGGCGTCTGCCGTCAACGTCATCATCTTCATGTCGTTGGCAGTTTGCTGTCGAATGATGCTGAGCTCTCCGTTGGTAGAAGCCACGGCAACAAAGTTTAGCATATTGCTGGAGAGCGTGAGAGAACTTTCTACACTGGTGAGAGGTTCCTGGAGCGCCACTTCGGTAGATTCAACCTTGATGTCTTCTGTTATCAGAGGGTCTGTTTTGGCTCTTTTGGATTTTCTGAGATATTTCTTCAGCTCGGGGATCTCTGGTTCCGGAAGGTTGGGAATGGAGTTTACATCCGTGACGTTGTGTGACTTGGCGAGATGTTTTTTCAGGTAGCTAGAGGTAGCGCAGCCCTTGCGACATATCACGCACGAGAATGGTCGCTCTCCTAGAGACAAATGTAAGACACACACATATAAGACACATTCAGATAGGATAAAACATGTGTGGTATAATGGAGGAAATACGCTATACCTGTGTGTATCCTGGTGTGCTGCTGCAGCTGCCCGGGAGTGGTGAAGGCCTTGGAGCAGACGGAGCACACAAACGGCTTCTCCCCCGTGTGCGTGCGCATGTGCGCCGTCATGTCGTGCCGAGCAAACCTAACAACATATATTATCATTATTATTATACAGGGTTAATTTTTAGTCAGTTAACAAAAAAAAAAACCTGAATTCAGTGTCGTTAATAGAACCCATTTCAATAAAAAAACATTTCCTTTTTATTTTTACCAATTATTATTTTTGTTCCTAATAATTTTCACAAATTACGCACACCCTACTCACAGCTGAAAATACTTACCCTTATGCGCCGCGCATGAACTCAGATGACCAGCCAGTGAAACCAAATAGCAGTCATTTAAAAAAAACATGGTGTTGCATTAATAATATAATATTAATATTATTAGAGCTTTGAGGAGCCACAAAATAAAAACCAATGAGCTTAGAGATTTCAATATTTTTTCATTCAAATTGGTGTATAAAAAGGGAACTTTTTTTGTGAAGTTACCTCCTCTGGCAGATCTTGCAGGTGTAGGGCTTCTCCCCGGTGTGGATCCTCTTGTGCGCTGTGAGTGCGGAGGAGCTGGCGAACTTCTTGGTGCACTGGTCGCAGTGGTACAGGTTTATAAAACACCTGCAAAATACTATGTGGAATTAACAGTGTAAAGTTACCTCCTCTGGCAGAAGGTGTAGGGCTTCTCCCCGGTTCCTCTTGTGCGCTGTGAGTGCGGAGGAGCTGGCGAACTTCTTGGTGCACTGGTCGCAGTGGTAAGGTTTCTCACCTGCAATGCACTATAGTGGCAACTTAACAGTGTGAAGTTACCTCCTCTGGCAGATCTTTGCAGGTGTAGGGCTTCTCCCGGTGTGGATCCTCTTGTGCGCTGTGAGTGCGGAGGAGCTGGCGAGAACTTCTTGGTGCACTGGTCGCAGTGGTAAGGTTTCTCACCTGCAATGCACTATAGTGGAACTTAACAGTGTGAAGTTACCTCCTCTGGCAGATCTTGCAGGTGTAGGGCTTCTCCCGGTGTGGATCCTCTTGTGCGCTGTGAGTGCGGAGGAGCTGGCGAACTTCTTGGTGCACTGGCCGCAGTGGTAAGGTTTCTCACCTGCAATGCACTATAGTGGAACTTAACAGTGTGAAGTTACCTCCTCTGGCAGATCTTGCAGGTGTAGGGCTTCTCCCCGGTGTGGATCCTCTTGTGCGCTGTGAGTGCGGAGGAGCTGGCGAACTTCTTGGTGCACTGGTCGCAGTGGTAAGGTTTCTCACCTGCAATGCACTATAGTGGAACTTAACAGTGTGAAGTTACCTCCTCTGGCAGATCTTGCAGGTGTAGGGCTTCTCCCCGGTGTGGATCCTCTTGTGCGCTGTGAGTGCGGAGGAGCTGGCGAACTTCTTGGTGCACTGGCCGCAGTGGTAAGGTTTCTCACCTGCAATGCACTATAGTGGAACTTAACAGTGTGAAGTTACCTCCTCTGGCAGATCTTGCAGGTGTAGGGCTTCTCCCCGGTGTGGATCCTCTTGTGCGCTGTGAGTGCGGAGGAGCTGGCGAACTTCTTGGTGCACTGGGCCGCAGTGGTAAGGTTTCTCACCTGCAATGCACTATAGTGGAACTTAACAGTGTGAAGTTACCTCCTCTGGCAGATCTTGCAGGTGTAGGGCTTCTCCCTGGTGTGGATCCTCTTGTGCGCTGTGAGTGCGGAGGAGCTGGCGAACTTCTTGGTGCACTGGCCGCAGTGGTAAGGTTTCTCACCTGCAATGCACTATAGTGGAACTTAACAGTGTGAAGTTACCTCCTCTGGCAGATCTTGCAGGTGTAGGGCTTCTCCCCGGTGTGGATCCTCTTGTGCGCTGTGAGTGCGGAGGAGCTGGCGAACTTCTTGGTGCACTGGTCGCATAGTGGTAAGGTTTCTCACCTGTAATGACAAACGTAATACCAAATACACAAGGTACCGAAACCTAAAAAGAGGGCTTCCTGTTTTATATTTTCTTTAGAATGAATACACTAAAATCGATCTAGGTATTTCTCCAGAAAATAGTTTTTAGTTTAAGTTGTGTAAATTTTAAAGCTTTATTTCAAAGCTTTGTGGTTGTCAATACATTTGGAGTATTACATTTTAAAATTATCAAAAATCCTAGCACTCTGCAGCTTTAATAAAAAATATCATAAATATAATCATTAAACCATTCCCCCGAGGAAGAGAACGGAAGATAACTGAACTGTTTTGATAATACTGCACAGGAGGGGATGGATCACATATAATCATTTTCAATTCCTACCAAAGTGAAGCACAATATTTTATTTATTTAAAATACATGATAAAATTATTATACCGGATGGCAAAAAGGCTATTTTAGTAACGGGTTGATATTGAATTCCAACCTGAAATATATTTAGGTACTATTTTTTTTTTTTTCAAATTTAAAATTGCCGTACTGCGAAGTTTGATGTACAGATCGTTCACAGTTATTTTACCTCTGGATGTTATGTTGGCTAACTTCAGAGCTGTGTTGCCATATTCACCTTCTAAGATTCACCACTTACACAATATAAGATTATTATCTGAAAAAACTATTTATTTGTGCATAAATAGAGATAGAAACTGTTTTTTCGATTTCCATAAATTACCTATCTAATTACGTACCTATCGCCTATTTTTTATTATTATCGACAAAATTCAATAGTATCGTCTATTCGTATATTATTATCACAGTATTCTAATTTCCATCACGTTCGGATAAAACCTTGCACACTGGTAACCCTACTTTCATACCTGTTATGGCAGCATTTCTAAATGGAGTTTTTCTAAATGGAATTAGAGGAACTTCACAGTCTTTTTCTCTTTCACAAAAATTCACGCACTGATAACACAATCTTTCTACCACTGCTTTGAATTCTTTTTGGCATGTTGCAAGATGAATTATCACTGTTATAAGAGAAAAATGCGAGGAGCTTCGTCAGTCGACACTTACAGTAACGCCAACCGAACAATACGACACACTGTAGCTGTCAGAGGTAAAATAAATGTGAGCGCACAGTATGCACGTTACTGTAATAGCCTTTCCACCATCGATATTGTATGAGGACATACGCGTGTGTGTTCGCATGTGGAGAGATAGGTTTGAGGACTGCACAAAGGCGTTTCCGCACACTGTACAAATGTATGGCTTCTCTCCAGTATGGATGCGTATATGGGTAGTGAGAGTAGACTCATGCTTGAACCTGTGAAAAAAAACCAGTTTTAATAGAAAATAAAATATTACATACACACATGTTGTGTAACAGTACGAAGTATTTTATTTGAGCTGTTTAGTGCACAAAGGCTCAACCCACAATTCAGTCAAAACTGACTTAGATACGGCTTTGAAATTTGAAACTTTACAATACTCAACGTCATATTTCAATTAAACATTATTTGGTAGAGTATAAATTCAAAGTATTTTACTAAAGTATTTTTTTATGTCATTGATATTGCAACACCAGCACATTGACTATTGGGCTGTTGTTGCTCTGAAAAAAATATTGCAACACTGGCCTAATGATGATTTTGCTTTAATTTGGAGGGAGTTGATGCTAAAAGCTGTCAGACCGTACTGTTTGTTATTGTTTTTGAGAAAAAAGAAAAGGTGCATAGAGCACTGCATAGGTATTAGCACCAGTGCAATGTATTTCGATCATTTTATTACATGAAAGTAAGATGATTAGTATTATGTTTTAGTGCCAGTCTAATATTAATGTGAAAAATGTAATTTTAAATAATTATTTTATGTTAATCCCCACGGCCAGGTAGGGTGATTAGTCTTTCAGTGGCAGTCTAAGGTGATTCGGCACGGGATATCCCAGTGAGGGAACATTATTATTATACTTTTTTTTGAATACTCACAATGAACAAGTTAAAATAAATAAATAAAATAAAAGTTACAAAAATAAAATTTAGATGAGAGAACAGACCTCTTGTCACACATAGTGCAGGCGTAGGGCTTCTCGTCGCTGTGGATCTTCATGTGGGAGTTGAGGAGCCGGGAGTCGATGAAGCCCTTCCCGCAGTCCGAGCACACCCACGGCTTCTCTCCAGTGTGCTTCCTCTCGTGGATGTTCAGCGAGTGGCGGTCCAAGAAACTGGAAAACAACACCTATTATTTTATCTGAATTCAACGAATCTTGATGATCGGTCTTATACTTCAGTGCCAGTACTAGTCCTAGGTATCACATATGAAATATTGACCCCATCAGGAATTGAACCCTCGACCTCGTGGAGTTTGTATTGTGTCGCAGTCTGCCTTTGTGATTACTGGGTAACACGACTACCATACTGCCCTAATAAGCATCATGTATACAACAAAATTAGGCATTTCAGGCATTTTAGATAGTATTTCCCTGCCATTTTTGACATGTAATATGAGAAATTATTAATATATAACTAATTAAAGTTAAATATAAAAAATACTTGGTACCAAATACCAGTCTGAAGATGCCCCGTTACAGGGCGAAAGCGCTAACTGGTCAAAATAAATAAAAGTGGAAGTGTACCAAGTATTTTTTATATTTAACTTTAATTAGTTAAAATATTAATAATTTAATCATGGAATTCCACCAAGTAATGTCATAAAAAAATATAAATCAAATGTAATATGAGAGTTTATTGTAATGATGTGTATAAGGAATGAAGTCTCCCAAAACATTTTTACTCAATCATACAATAACAATAAAAAATTACTACTTTTAAAAGTATATTTTAGAAATGCTTTTAATGAAACTTTTCCTCAATTTTCACAATGCAGTATGAAGGCAATGTAGAGGGTAACTCATCATCTCTGTTTATGACGTTTATCAGGATGCTTATGTATCAAAATATCTTCTTTTATTAGTCAGACTTGATGATTTTTCGGATGCCCAAGAATTGTCATTTCAATTGTACGTACTAATCACTCAATTCCTTCCATGATTCCTCCGCCTAGCATTTGTCTGGGAGACAAGGAGCATCTATAGAGGTGTACTTACGCCTTGCCGCACTGGCTGCAGATGTACTTCCTCTCCCTGGTCTCGCCCGTGTGGCGGCGGAAGTGTCTCGTGAGGGAGCCCATCTCGGGGAAGCCCTTGTGACATATGCGGCACTTGTGAGGTTTGTCCTCCAGGTGGGTGCGGACGTGGCGCTTCAGCTGCACTGTGGCTGTTGATCAATTATTGCATGAGCATTCCATCCGCTTTGTCTATTGGGCGAACCCGTGTTTTATTCGCTATTTTCTCCGACGTTTCAATCTCCGTTGCAGGGGTCATCTTCAGGGTGAAGTATCATCATTTTTCATTTGACAAATATTTTTAAAAGGGATTACAATGAAAGCTTCACCCTTTACCTAGACCGCTTTAAAGACTCAAGAGCACAATTACCAATTTCTAAAGTTAATTCGTGAAATTAAATAGATTCAGATTAAACAGGAAAAAAGTAAAAAGAAAAGGTTATATACGCCACCAAATGCTTTCATAGCTCCACTACTATCACTGTTTCAGCCACGAAATTGTCATAAACACATTCACTTCAACCTGCTAGAGGAGCTAGCCCAAATTTACAGTGATAGGGATACTATTAATTCTACCTCTTTTTTAGTTGTTAGTGATAACAACCGCTGCAGCAACCTTGCCTGAGCCCAATTGAAGGGGTTGAAAGGATTAATGATGAGGGAAGTTTTAAAAGGTGAAAACTAAATTATGATAAAGCACCGGGTGTAAGAGGTGTGATAAAATACTGACTGAAGAACTCCTTGCTGCAGTGGCGGCACACGCAGCGGCCGGGCCCCGCCAGGTGCACAGAGGAGTGAATGCGCAGGTCCCCGGCGCAGCTGAAGGTCAGGTGGCAGTGGGGGCACGGCATGCGCTGCGCCCCATCCGCCTTCGCCTCCGCCTCCGCGCCCCCCCGCCGAGGGCTTGTGTGCTTGCGCAGGTGGCGCTGCAGGTCGGCAGACTCGATGAAGCCCTAACGTCCAGGGAATAGACAATATTATTTAATGCAGAACTGCTTGACGAAGACGTGTTTGTACCGTCTTATTTTTTTTATTTGATAAAGGAGATAAATAAATTATTAAAAAAATAAGATGATGCAAACACGCATCTGGTCGATATCTAAAATGTGTGAAAAAATCATTGCTCTAATGTTAAATTCCAGGGAGAAAATTGAGGAATGCGTTTGTACAGGAAAGCGGCCGGGAGTCACGTGGTGGAGTATGTTCTTAATATTGAATCCTTATAATTTTAACACTACCAATTTTTTTATATTATGTTATGTTTATATTATTATTTGATTTGTTCGAAACAAAAACCATAATGACCAAAATACTTTCCTCAGCACGAGGTTTCCCAGTGAGAAATGCATTAAAAAATATGTTATGTACGTCCAGAATCAATAAGATATAATATATAAAATAAGAGTATAATGAAAATATTATGTGGTAAAAGTACCTTCCGACAAATGTCACAGTTGTATGGCTTCACCTCCAAATGAATTCTCTCATGCCGTGCTAGCTTGCGTTTATCTGAAAACGTTTTTTTTTTAGTTCCAAGATGCAAAATATTTTTACCTACTACTATCTTGTAGTTTGTTAAAAATTATGAAAATAAAATTCTTGTGTTTGTAAATTTCTATGGTAACTTAGAAATGAGGGTGTTTTTGTAGCACAATTTTAAAATGTTTGGCTATTAGATACATAAGTAAATAACAAGATAATTATGTAAAATAAAAAATGTTGAAATTAATTACTTACTTAAGAATCCTTTTCCACAGGAGTAGCATTGGAAATCCAAGGATTGTGTTTTACGTTCGCTCGGAGATATAGGAGCGCTGAAAACAGAATATTATAAAACAAGGAGAGTAGTTAAGAATTAAGTTAAGAAAAATATATTTTATAGTACCTATTGTCAGAGTTGTTGTCGGCTACATCATCTAAATCCTGAGTATCTTCCTCTTCTTTGTACTTTCTTGATTTTCTTAAACTTCTTCTTACACTCCTCTTGATTATCTTTCCCACGTGTTTATTCTGCCCGCTTTTTTGTAAAGCTGCAAGTGTGAACAATAATTACTACTTATATTAAAATTACTACGTTCTTTTATGTCATCATTCAGACGAAATTTTTTGTCAAAAGTTGTGTAATTTATATAATTAGCAGGACTCTGGTTTTTATGGTATTTTACAGATCTGATTACACCATCTGTGCTAATGAAATATTATAGCTTACTCTACAAATAATCTGTATTTAACGGTTTCAAATGCAGCGTAAATAATAAAGTGCATAAAAAATAAAAACAATCACTTACATTTCTTTTGTTTGCTGCTTTTCTTTTTAAAGTTGTATCTGAATTCGATATCAGGATTGATCACAACTGAAGGTATATTAATAATTGACAAGTTCCTATAACGAAGTAAGTTTCTATGATTTTCTATGTTTGTACTATTTGCAACAATGTCATATCCATTTTGGTCCTTATCAACATATTTGGTGGAAGGTAAACCTGACTCTGTTACTCGATATTCATCTTCCAGGTACACGTAATCTAGTGGCTCTTTCTTCCCACCATCCAGATTGAAACTTTCTATTTCTTGTAGCTTGGAGGTTTTCTTTTTCTGCGACTTTTCCTCTTCCCTTCAACAGAAATAAATCAAACATGAAATAAGTTGCGATAAAATTAATTTAACAGCCTTAGCTCGGGTCTGGCACTAACTATGGGATACTAACAAGTGTTGGTGGGCGGTGCTGGGGCCCGGTGGCTCCTGCTTCATGCCCTGCAGGTGGCCCTGAGTCAGCAAGCAGCGCAGCATGGACTCGGAGCGCTCGCACTGCTGCTTGAAGGAGAAGCACTTCCCCACCAGCTCCGCGCACTCGCTGCACATTATCTCCGGCAGCCCGTCTCCAAACGACAACTGAGGACAAACATTTACTAATTATCAGGAATGTGGAAAAATAAATATCATTTAAAAACAAAACATTTGAGTTATTATGACATACCTACCCAGATATCTCAATTTTGGGACCGCTTTCAAGTCTGAAATAACTGTGCCAGAAAGCAGGAAACAAGTTGTGGTGGAGTGGGAGTCGATTCTAGGGATTGTAATCCACTAGACCACAACCCGGTTCAATTTATTCATATTTTATGTCATTTTTATTTCCTTACATAACAAATTTATAGTGACTGCAGTGGGCTAGTATTACACCATTCTAGAAATTTTACTATCTTTATGTTTTAGGCAAATCAATTTAAGATTTTACTTCTTTCCCTGCTTGTTCATTGGACATACATCATCCTTATACTTTGGTGCCAGTTCAATGTAAATAATTAATTATCTTATACTCTGTTGAGAACTGAATCTCTCATATGGGAGCCCAACATGCCAACTATAACGACTAAGAACTAAGTATGAAAGAATGATTTTAAAATACTTTTATTTACCGTTATTCCTATACGTAATTTATTATTTGTATAAATATTCATTTAATTACGAATTTACGGTAATAAATAATACTCGGATAAACAAATTATGTAAACAACAAACCTGTACGGCGGCAAACGACGTCAACATTTCGGCTATCGTCTCCACTTCCCATGTCTCGTATAACGAAAGCATATTGGCTTTCTCAGACAAGCAAGCTCGGCAAACTTTAGATATCGGTGTGGTATCGATGGAGACGTATTTATCAAACTCCAGGGGCATTTGAATTTCAATTTCTTCAACCGGAATCGAAGAACCATCATTGTTATGATCCAAGTCTGACGTTCCGACGACGAGAATTCGATCCAGCCGAGTTCCGTTTACATTTATGCTACCCACAACTGCAGACTGCATCGATTCACTTAAAGGGGGTTTTTAGCGAAATAAAAAAAAAG
>JAGVSP010005334.1:0-24113 GCA_022494985.1 Micrasema minimum
GTCCCGACCGCTCCGCATCTGCGCAGTGTTGCGACTTGCGAGCGAGCGTACATGGGTGTGAGGAGAAATTATTCGAGTGGCCGTGGTCCGCGCGGTGATACCGTAATCAACGATTCTTACTGTTACAAGGAAGAATTTTTTAATATATGTTGGCTATTGTTTATCAAATTTATATTATTTATTTAGTCAAAATTAATACTATCCATAAATATTTTGATGCGTCTGTGCCTGGGTGTAGGAATCGACGGACAGCCCGAGGAAAGACATGCATGATAAGTAAAACAAATGCTTAAAGTGGCATGTAAGAAAGTCGGAATATTCGACGTGCGTGCATTAGAAGATAGGTATGAATGTGGAGGAAGCAAGAGAAGTATGCCAGGACAGAGTGGTGTGCCGTTCTATCCTCTCTGCCTACCCCTTCGGGGAGTTAGTTAGTTAATACTATCCATGAAGAAAACTAAATAAAAAACCGCATTTTTATAAGGATTTGTACAACTGTACTTTATCTGCCATACTAATGAAAGCTAATATGAGAAGAAAAAAGTTTTTTTTTCAAGATCATATTAAAAGTCATAATACATATTCGACTTCAAATATGATGTTGTTCTACCATTTTTCGAGTTGTTGTACGAGCTTTGTTACTCCATGTATAGATGTGACACATTTTATTTTTTTGTTTTTATTTTATTCACTATAAACGCCTAAATTGTTCCTTCTAAAAATATCTTACATATAATGCAACATAATAACATAAGGAGCTTTGTTTTTCATAAATAGCACTTAATTAATAAATTGCATAGTTGATTATTTTTATGACGTGCCGTATGTAAACACAGCCTGAACATAACCTCACTCCCGCGCGCTTGCGCGTAGCCAATCCCCGCCAAGCCGGCCCCCGCCAGCCAATGAGAGCCGAAACAATTGACGTTCGGATTCCGAGCGTGGCGGTCGTGTATCGCGCCTTCCCGTCCGAGCGCTTTTGACGTTTCACATGTAGTTTTCCGGAAATCTTCACATTTTCCATTGTTGCACAGTTTTCTACTGCACCATATTCAGGCCATACGTAAAATCAGTGAAGTGTGAACAGTGCTACAGGTTAAACAAGTATGAATTCAATAATACAAGTGTAATTTAAAATAACAACATAATTAGAATTTGGAATGTCCGATTTCATAAAACATATGAATTCAAAATTAAAAGTGTTATTTTTTTAATCATAAAATAATTCGAATTTCGAATGTCTAATTTCATAAATGAGTGTATTAAAAAAACATGATTTAAATTCATTCAAATTTGGATTTCGAACATGTTTGAATATGAAGATAATTTTAAAAATTTAAGACAGTAATTCAAATGTGGAATTTCCGATTTCATGAACAGTTTGAATTTATTAACACAAGCGTATTTTTAATATAGAACATATAATTCAAACTTGAAATTTGGAATGTCCGATTTCATGTTTGCCTAATATTTTATTAGATTTTTTCTTGTGTTGGCAATCATATGTGTGTGTTAAAAAGCGGAAGTGCAGTGCAATGTAGACTTAAGTGCGATTTTGAATAATAAATCTTTTGCCATGAAATTTGTGCTAGGTGGTGCGTGGTAATAAGGTCTATAGTTGCGATACATAGCAACGATTAAATAGGACGATGCGTTTAATTTGCTAATGAAATTTCTTATTCACAGTAGGGCTTTTGTGGCAAGAAATTCTGCCTTTCTACTTGTATTAATCAATAAATTCAATTTATTTTTTACATTTTTAAAACTTAAATACGTACAAATAAAATACACGATTTGTACGCAATTCACATTAAATGCGTAATATGGTATTAGGTCATATTATTTAATACTAAATGAAGTAATTAATCGGTTGTGATTTAGTGGTCAATTCGCAGATTCCGGATTGCAATCTCTATGTTCGAATCTAGCTTAACCACAACTTCTTTCCTACCTTAATAAAATTAAAACTTCATAAAACCCAACCTAAATAATTTTATTATGAATAACTAATGTGAAAATTCGAATTAAAACACAACAATTAATATCCATTCACGCGATAAATGCCCGACCACATAAACCTAATTTTTGTGTTCTCACCGGGAATCGAACCCGGAACCTCCGTATCGTGAGTCCAGCATCTTAGCCATTTCGCTACGAAGGCCGCCGTATTTATATCAAGATTTACTGCACTTGTTGTACCAATGCAGTGCCCTATTCACCACTAGGGAGTAGTAGAAGTATGTTTTACTAGCCAAAATTATTACGATTATGTGATTTTTTAAAGATTCCTTTGAAATCTTTAAAATCATTATCAGCACTAAGTAAACAAAATGTAAAAACCATCTTCATTTTCAACGACACTGTTTCGTTTTTTTTTTATATAAAAGTACTTCAGTCATATTTAAAAGTAAGTCATATTTTATATTTCACCGTCTTGTTCGTATTACTCAATTTAACAACATTATATTACAGTACCGGTGGATTATATCACTTTTATTGCGTACAGTAAGGTGCTAACGAATGCTTTAATGTATTTTGTTCAACCGTTTCGTAAAGTATTCTTCGTTTCACAGATGTTACCTACTTTTTATTAAAATTCGCTCAAAACATGTGATTAAATCGTTAAATACAGATCTGACTGGATCATACGTAATTGAATGGCTTTATGGACTTCGTTTATAGAAACATAGATCACCTTGAATTTAAATTTTACAACGCAAACAATTTTACATCACTGAATTTCGCAAATATCAGTTGCTCCAGTGAGAAAAGTGCCATCAAAGAATTAAACAGAATAGGGTTCTTCCCGATAGCATGAATACCCTTGAAAACGTTATAAATATTTAAAGTATATTTTTACAATTCCAACGATATAAAACACAATGATCAAAAATGTTGTTTTCATTTATAAATTTATGTTTTAAAAACACGAAAATACGAATGATTTTTAACGCCCGTTATTGGCTAATGACGTCATTCCCGTCCACCGTGAACGGCGTGAAATTCATTCCGTAGTGAGCGCCTATATTGCTGTGACGTCACACCGCATGCGCGCCAAATGGAGAATTTTGCGAGTGATTTGAAAAAGTGCTATTTCAAACCGCGCTAGAAAACTCATGTGACATCGTAAAAAATTTTAAAAAATTATATGATGAATTATAAAATTATATTATGATATTGTTATTTTTCAGTCAATTTTTTTAAATTAAAAATTAAAAATCGGGAAGAACCCAATTAAAAATACGTACTGTTAAATAAGGCATCGGTAATCAAAAGTGATTTTTCTCAATCCTGGGTGTTGGTGATGTTGTTCTCCTCTGTTATTGGGCCTCCTGGCTTGTTGAGGTTGTTAAAAAAACGAATAAAAGTATACAAATTATTGATAAATAATTATTATGTACAATGAAAGGCCGATGCCGATGCATCAACTTGCACTTTGAATAGTATACAGAACTAAGTCTTAATTGGTCGAAAATGAACCGAGGATATCACGTTGTAGCTCACAAAGACCGCCTTATTTTTGTCCAAGAAACATGTTACCATCTCTTTCCTATGTCGAGAATTAAACATTTTTAAAATTAAATTTCAATGAAACAGTACTTCATTTTGCGATTTCTCAAAAGTTGACTTTTTGAGTTAGTGCAGTAAGGAATTCACGATGCGATTCACTCATCCTGATAAACTAGGTCGACAGTAAATGATTAATCAGATGATTACGAATTATTTTTCTCATTTATAAACATGATTTTTTCTTAATTACCCCATTTTAAATGTAACTTCCTATTGACAACATTTCTTTATATTTTTCATAGACTTTTTTTTTCTACGTGTACCTATTCAGTTTTTATATGGTCTTATTATTTTTATAAAGGGTATCATTTAGTTCACGGTTACAAGAGTAATTTTCATTAAATCATTTACATTTTTCTACTTTTTACACAATTCATAAATCTCAATTTTAAAAAGTTTCACCGTAGTGTACATACATACTCGTACAAATTAAAATATTGACAAACAAGCAATATCTTTTATTGATTTCCTACACTATTTTTTTTCGACCGAAACACCGTAAAAAATCATTCATTAAAATTCAAAGTCTAAACCTCATTGACCCAAAAAAAGGAAACAACTAGAAAATTATTTGGAATGTAGGTACTACCTACTTTTTTAAAAAAAGGAACATTTGAGTTCTTATGATATATTCTAATATTTCAATTTTGGGGCTGCTTTCAAATAGTCAGAAATAACTGTGCCAGAAAGCTGGAAACAAGTTGTGCAGCAGTGAGATTCGAACCTAGAGATTCTAGTCCCCGAATCTACCACTAGACCATTACCTGGTTCCCGGTTTTGGTCATAGACGATAGAGCCCATCGAATTTCATGGTATTGCGGCTAAACGATGCCTTTAAATAATACAGTATCAATAACGATTACTTTTTATCTTTATTATCCATAATTTCATTATGTAATTTATCAGTTCCTGTTTTTATGCTGAGTGGGAGTTTCTTAAATCCGCTCTGATTGTCTTCAAACGACGAGATTCTACGTTTAAATACGCCATGGACCTGAAATAAGGTTTTTTAGTACCCAAATGCCCTATAAATAATAAACTTGAACAAAGGTTTTAGTTAAACCCTTAGGGTCTTGTTAAATCATTATGTGATTATGTAAAACGGTATCGTGGTAAAGAAAACATACTTTCATATTTATTCTATAGAAATAATAAAATCTAGTTGTAGTTATTTTCTTTCCTGTGATTTCAAACCTGAAATTTGTTTGCAATAACGAACATTTGCATTTCTTACGTATCTTACACATGTGACGTAAATTCACAAAATTCACAGAACACTCATCGTAAGGAATGGGTTGGTTTGTGAATTAAATCCATATAGCCCAGTCCTTTTGCGAATTGCTCTGCATTTGGCATGAACCGTTTACCGTATTTTCCCCGACCATTTACTGTAATAATAATAATCGACTAACTTACATAGCGCTATTTTTGTGAAAAATCACCTTGTGGCGGAAGAAATGACGTCACGCGGGCGACGCGGGACTAACGAACAAACCGAACTCCACCGACCGCGCTCGGACAATAGCCGAAAGATATTTTGACCTTCTGCGTGACGACACGTCGATTTTGCGCAGATTTCTTGCCACCAAATTGTGGGGCAAACTAGATTCATTTTTCATTTCCATTATTCATTTCAATCGTAGTTTGAGTAGTTAAGTTTATTGTATTTTCATTGTATTTCTTCTCGTTAAATTATGTGTAATAAATGTGCACTGTGAAACTGTAAGTATCTTTCATTTCTCTCTGTGCACCCACATAAAACCATAACCACTAGGGTAACTAATCCTGTTGCTCGATCACAGATCAGTACCGATTCGGTAATAAGCGACGTGATAACGATTTCTTACCCATGGATGTTTAACGTTTTCGCGATCACAATGGAACACGCGTTAAAAGTTATCGATCGGGATTATTAAACGAGCACATACTAGTCGCGAGCCATTTCCCGAGTATATCTTATTCGCACAAATCTTCATTCAATCTTTTATTATAATTTAGCCGGTTTTCGGCAAGCCAATATTGAGAAAAGCATTCGAAATAATAAAAAATCCGACAAGCGCGATGATTTGACATTTGACATAAGGCCGCGATATATAGCCTAGTTCGGCTCCGCTCGGCTCCGCTCGGCTCAGATCGTCAATGCTCGCGGTATTAAACGTTATGTCATTGGGATCGCTCAAATCGTTAGCAATAGCACGCTTTTAACTACGTCGATAGTTATCTGTGCTTGAGCTACTGGTGGCCCACAACCTCAAGGGCGCTTTACAATTAAAGATACTGTCTAACCTAAGCTCCTAGCGGTAGACTATATTACCTGTTACTTGAGCAGACTAGAGCAATTACGCATTCTGGGAATTTGTGTGTGAGATTAAAAAAAAAAGAGTTTTTAATTGACCCCGAAATTGACTAGGGCTCTGAATGGTGCGTAAGTGTGAAGGCCGCTGGAAAAACACGATCGCCAAACTGGGTTTTGGACTTCCCCGGGGTTCACAAAGTCTTCCTTCGACTATCACAGTAATTGAACTATTAGGTTAACGTCACAAGAATTAGTACGAAGATAGCTACGACCTCAAATTATGATAGAAAAATCAAGTGTACAAAGGAAAAGAATCAGTTACACGAGTGGTTAAGACGAAAAGTAATAATTAATTACTAGATATTATTGATATCTCAACAGAGACAGAGAAACTCTGGAAACGAATGTGGGTTATCTAGGCGTTTACAGGGCTTATGACCTGTCATTGCCTGGGTTAAGTGGTCAGTTGATGTATTGAAACATTCCCCATTCCGCCATAGTGACATCTGTTGAGAAGATAGTTAAGCATTTTTTGGCAATCTAACTTTACTGGTGTAGGTAAGGTTCATCCGAACTTAATTACTTACTAGAAGAATCAAGTGGCCACTTAACCCAGCCAATGACAGGTTTTAAGCCCTGTAAACGCCTAGATAACCCACATTCGTTTCCAGAGTTTCTCTGTCTCTGTTGAGATATCAATAATATCTGATATCAGCCCAGCTTGGGTATAATCCAGTAATTTGTCTACAAGTATTTGTATTCGTTCAAAATGTTGTTGTTAAAAATTAATTACTAGATTAGCTTTGAAAGCGATTACCATTACAAAATCTAGCTTCTCTTGTCTCTCTATTGAATAACGGTGAAGGGATCGTCGGTACTCGAACCTGGAATCTTAGGATCTGTCGTAACTAATCGCAACTTCCTCTTCACACTGTGGAAGATCAGTAATGCTAGATACACGAAACCCCTGGAAACAGGTTTACCGCACTTTGTAAACTCAGCTCTTGAAATATTATCGATATCCCAACAGAGACAAAGAAACTCTGGAAACGAATGATTATCTAGGCGTTTACAGGGCTTAAGACTTTTCGTTGGCTAGGTTAAGTGGCCACATGATGTATTACAACATTCCCCACCCCGCCCATCACCTGATAACCACACATGACAAATTTCAAAGATCTATTAGTATGAATCATCGCAGAACGTTTCATATTTGACGACATTTTTCTTACTGGTGACATCTGTTGAGAAAATTGCTAAGCATTTGGATATCAATAATATTTTATATTAGCCCAGCATGGTTATAATCCAGTCATTTGTCTACAAGTATTTGTACACATTCAAAATGTTGAACTTTTGAATTCCTGCTAGCGAAAATAACATCAATAAAAATGGTTTTATATTTTAAAAAAACACACCCCACCTAGTGGCGTATAGGGCACTACTGTATTGGTACACTACCTGCAACTAATCTTGATCATTTTTTAAGCAAGATTATCATTCTTACGCTTCAGCACCAATCCAAGATGTCATAGCGGCCCTCGTAGCGTAATAGCTAAGACACTGGACTCACAACACGTAGGTTCCCGGTTCGATTCCCTGAGAGAACATAAAAATAAAGAGTGATTTTTCTCGAGCCTGGGTGTTTGTGACGTTGTTCCCCTCTGTAATTGGGCCTCCTGGCTTGTTGAGGTAGTTACATTTTTTTTTTAAATAAAAAAATGTTCTATCTTGAATATGTCAAATGTCCTAACTGAGCTTACCTAACTCACGGGAAATACAAACATTTTGTATTTGTTTTCAATCAATTAAATATATTATGTGGATAAAAAAACTACATGGATATAAATATTTCACATATTGACCCCGTCAAGAATCGAACCCGCGGCCTTATTCTTGGTAGTCCAATGCGCTATCCACTACACCACGGGACGGACAAATGCTCATCTACTGGACATAATAATTAATATGCAGTTATCGTGAGGCCATATTTCTTCGTCTATGTCCATATTATTATTATTTTTATTATGTTAATTAATTTTTTATTGTACCCGTTAATTGCTATTGTTAACACATCTTTTCGCTCTGATATGATAATTAATACTTGTGAATTTATAGCACGTTCTCTTTTAGAAAGAATGCAGTAATTCGTAATAATACTGAATTTAGTTCTAAGATTTCAAATCCGAGGATTATAAAGCGCACTTTAAACGGGACAGAAAACTGTACAGTTTGAAAAACTGTCCCGTATAAAGCGAAAAATTTATGGAATACTGAATGGTCTAAGCGACGTTTGGCCGACCTGACAGTCGAACAAGAATTTCAGATAAGTGACATTCCATACTTGAAAATTAGTACTGTGTCTGAGGTGTCTAGTTACCCACTACGTCATCAATAGGCATCTACGTCATCACTAGAAATCTACGTCACACGTTTCGTGTATTGGTACTGTAGTCTTTAGAGGGTGGAATTTGACAATAACAGGTGTTATGATATTAAGCCTAGGAAGCGTATATGTTTATAAAATTTGTATAGACGCCTTTTCTTGTAAATTTTTGTTCGAAGCGTCCTGCTAATTTTTTTATTGCATTTTTAATTAATTATTCAAAACTAAAACCATTTCGCACCAAAAGCGTTCGCCATTGTGTGACAAATCGATTCAAGCGAAATTCTTCACAAGTGAATCACTACACCTTTCCGAACCTCATTCGTGATTAACAAAATGTCGGCGCGGCCATATTGAAAGTTTTGCGTTCATGTGTTGGTGAGGTATTTCTATGTATGCATTTTGCACGCAATTACGACACTGGCACTGTTGTAAAAAAAATCCCAACCGATGGCGAACTGCGATGTCGGTGGCCGATAGTGATGGCCAAATCCGCGACAGGCACCTTTACTGTACACGAACAAAAAAACAAAATGCAGTAACGAACATTTTAACTACTACTACTACCACTCTCCCTTATCCGCACCCAATGGTGCATAGGGCACTGCATTGGTACACCAAGTGCAGTGTATCTTGACATATTATTACATGAAGGTAGGGATTAGTGATAAGTCTTACGCTTCAGTGCCAGTCCAAGGTCATGAAATATTAATATGAAAATCTTTTTTTTTTTATGAAAAAGAAATCTATGCAATATTATGATATTTGCACTTATTTCAACTTGTAAATACTATTTTTAATAAAGCCTAAGCGGCTTGTGCTTGAAAATAGGAATGGAGTCGTGTCGAAGTGGGTATTAGAACCGACGATCTCTGGACTCAGAGACCGAGACGCTAACCACTGGGCCACCACCCGTTCGAAATGTAAAATAAATATTTAATGTTGACCCCCCTGCGAGAATCGAACCCGCGATCTCATGCACGGTAGCCTAATGCGCTGCCACGAGGCTAAAAAAAATTATTTTCATATATATTGACTCCAAAAACATTTTTTATAATTACTTCTAGTAAAAATGTATAATTACTTATTTTTCGTATTGTTACTACTTTTCGCCTTATCCATAGAGCACTGCATTGGTAAACCGCGTGCAGTGTATCTTGATAATGAAATTACATGAAATATTTTTATTTCGAATCGAACCCGTGACTTCATGCATGGTACCCTAACGCGCTACCGCAACGCCACGAGGCGGACCAAACACCGGTATGCTACAAATAAAACTTTACCGTTACAAGCGAATACAAAACATCCATGTTGTTAATAACGTTTTTTTCTGCGTTTTGATCGGCGAGCCTAGTGCATTCTGTATCGTTAATATATCGAATAATGTACTGCAGAGTTGTGGCCCCAAACGCGGACATAGTTTCAGTAAGCCGATGGGTTACGTAACACCATTAGAAAATACGGTTTAATCACGAAACGAATTCGCGATGTCTTCATACTTGCGAACATGTATGTAGCTAGTACCGCCTGCTTCATTTTTTAAATTTCTGCTTCGTAATAAAAAAAATTTCGATTGAATACTAATGCCCGCTGTATACGGGGGACAGTTTCTTGTTCAGAAAACTACACAGTTTCTTGTTCAGAAAACTGTGCAGTCTATCAAACTTCTGTCAAAAGACACGCTAAATATGTGTATTTTTGAAACGCGACTGTAAGTTATTATCGTATGTTTGCTCTCAGGAAATTGTATATTTAGCTAATAATGTAAATATGTTATTGGTTTTTTACGTATTTAAAAGCATACAATAAACCAATGTCTACTTAAAAAACGTTTACATAAAAAACATTAACTGTCATGTCAGCTTAAATCTGACATAAGCACGCAGTTTTTTAAACAGTTTTCGTTGTATACGGGACCGTTTTCAGACTGCATAGAAAACTGCGCAGAAAACTGTCCCGTATATAGCGGGCTTAAGCCTTCGCCGGCCGCCTTTATAACTCCTGCATCACACCTATTCTCCTCTATGGCTGCGAATCGTGGCACCTAACCAGGCCCCAAGATAGCAGACTTCCGAGTTTTGAGAATAGGTGTTTTAGAATAATTTTAGGTGTGCGGTGGTTTGACTTTGTAAGGAACACAGAAGTGAGGCAACGGACACAGAAACCCTTGGTATCTACTGTCATCCGGCGAAGGCGTTTCGGCTGGCTAGACCATATACTACGTATGCCTCCCGAGAGCCTTAACCATTTTTTTTACAAGGCATCAGGTTCTCGGCGTCCTGGTCGTCCACTGCTGACAATTCGTCGGCAGTTTGCGTCAGAGCTGCGGGACGTGGACTTGATTTGGGAGGATGCACGGAAGCTGGCGGCCGATCGCTTGGCCTTGAGGCAGTATGTGGATTCCATATGCTCCACATAGGGAGCGGATATGGTATGATGATGATGATGATGATGACTAAGCCAATAATAGTGCTAAGCACCCGTATCGTGGACATGTAAAAAGTAGTGATAATCGGCGTGTGTGCACGAGAAGATGTATGAATGAAGAAGAAGTGAGGAGTGCGCCAGAACAGAATGGTATGGCGTTCTATGCTCTCCTTACCGCTTCGGGAAAACGGCGTGATAGTTAGTTAGTTAGCTAGTTGAATTTTTTTTTTTTATGTGAGGTGTTTTGGCTCTATGGTTCAGAAATAATACCAAAGCTCTAAGGCAGATTTTTCGCAAAACTGAAATCAAATGTTTTTGTTTAGAATCCAATAGCAAATTGAATCACAGAACTCCCAGGCCTAACGACACACTTTCACTCGTACCGGGAATCGATCCCGGAACCTTTGTTGTGTTAAGTCAATGCCAAAATGCCCTTAGCAATTAAATGACATGGGGTATTTCAAGCTTACAAATTATTTAATTTAAATATTATTGTTTTATAATTAGGAATATGATATTTTTTACCGCGATAAAAAAATATCGCAATATCGAACTGTTTCCATGTTTTACATTACAACGTATGTATTATCTATTTTGTAACGCGTTCTTCGGATTATTTTGTAACCTAACACTTTACTTCAAATACACATAATATTTATCTTTTTAAAGTAGGGAATTATAATATTATGTTATTTCCAACTTAGTATTATCTCTCAAGTGTAAAAATTGATTTACTTAACACCTTAAATAAGAAATAATCCCTGTGACGTATATTGGATTATAAACTAAACAAAGTAGGAAAAAGTTTCTTTAAGCGGCCATTTTGTTTATGTTTCATGCACAGTAAGAAACCTGCTTGCAATACGTAAATGCAATTCAGGGACGGTTTAATAAACATCCGTCAGTAACGTTTGGTCTACTAATCAGTAATTCCATACATTTTGTACCGAATATTACCCGATTAGTATATCAAACGTAACGAACGGATGTTTATAAAACTGGCCCTCAGTGAACAAAACGTTATGATGGCATATCTACAGAAGGAAGATGTTACTAAAAAATTGCTATATTTAAAAAAAAAATTGTGTAAGAAAGAACTAATTATTTTGGTAAATATTAATGGCTAGCTAAAAATTTTATACTAATACTAGTGTATAAGATTTATGAAACGAGTAGCTTATTTGAATATGCCTGATTGATCATTAAATTTGTGTTCAAAATGTTGGTATAATATTGTTTTTAACTTTGAAAACTTTGTTGTTGAAACGAAATTAATTTTGACGATATTATATTAGCCTTTAGTGCGTATATTTTTTTTTTGTGTTATTTAGGTAACTACTCTTCCTTTAAATTTAATGGTTACACAACAATTTTTTTTTATCTGGTTTCCATAGATTTTTCTGATAGTAATGAGATAATCGTTAGTAACATTTATAAAATAAATATGATTTATTTTTAAGTTAACACAAAGCGTTTTTTTTCTTTTCCGCACCATGTAATTTTATAAAATTGACATTGAAGCTTTTAATCAATGAACTAGCTAAACGTAAATACTCCACTTTTTAAAAGTAAAACACAACGCAACCTGACCTTTTAGCAAGATTAATTTTAAAAGCTTGTATAAAAATATTTCTGTCATATTTTATGTAACATAATATTTTTCATTGCTTTGATATTAAGCAACATTTGCAAATATTATCGCGATGAACTTTACTTCTCATTGACCCCCTTTTTTTTGTTTAACAATCCGTTAAATGAATTATTATTAAACCTTGTTGAAAATAATTGAACAATTTATTACATGCCTCATAAAAAAAATTAATTAAACAATCACTGTCCATTTTTTTGTAGGCATTGTTGTTTAAAATACAGAATTCATAGATGTTCAATAAACATCACTTTTATTGATCATAGATTGTTGCAATTTCTGTTTCTATATATATATGAAATTGACTACTTTCTCTTAATTTCTACATTGATGATATTACAATCAAAACTTTAATTGAATAATTAAACGTTACGGTTGTAATAGAAATAATAAAATAAATCCATATCCGACTATTTAGCTGTGCCGAAATTCTTTATAACGAGATTAGCCTTTACAATATATTTACCCGAAGCATTTGCATTCTCAAAAATCGATTTTATTTACTCCATGAATTTGAAAATGTCCGTTTCAAGCTAAATGACAAATCTGTGCTAAAACGAATGGTGAAACATGTGAATTTATTTGTGAATAGTGTTATAGTGTCATAAATGCAAGTTGCCATTACCATGATGTCTCCACATCTCTCAGTTGAGTAAACGGACCCACTCTTATTATACAGTACATAACGGAGTTACTCCATAACTCCGTTATGTACTGCTAATTTTGCTTCATTCGATAAGCTTCTCGATAGTATGCTTGTTGCAGCGAATGAACGATATAAGCAATGCCAAATTATTTCATAGCTTTTGGTGAATTTCCCACATTTTTGAGGTTATATTAAATTTGTAGTGGATAATAGATATACCCACGACTTTGAAATTTGCCGGCTGAACTTCAAATTTCAGTCACAAATATCTTTCTGTGGCAGACATAGTAAGACGGTAAGATACCTTTATAGTGATTGAGGCGAATTGGCGATTACCTTAGGCCGAGATTTTATCTGTGTCGGTATCGTAACGACCTCTTAATAATGGCGATATCCTAACGGTAACTGTCTGCAACCTAATAGGTATTGTTACTCAGTAACTGTTGCCTGTGAGCACTGCGCACTATCCTCGATTGATACTTTAAGGGCCGTTTTATAAACAACCCACAAACGTCCGTAAATGCTACGAACCTTCAACTGTTTATAGTATTGATACTAATTTATGCTTTATAAAAATCTTTAAGGTTCTTAGTACGAATGCTCGGTGCTCGAATTTCGGTATTTTCCGCTACTCATACATTTGCAAACGGTGTACACGCACACACTCTTAGTTTCAGGGGTCGAAACAACACGACGCGTGACACACGAATAAACGACAATTGATAATATACATACTACCCACATATATGCGTCACAACTGCGATGTATATAATTAATTGTTGGTAATCTAGGCCCTGGAAGACATATACCAAAAGGATCGAATGATTTATTTACACATTTTACTCCCATAAACACTTTTCCAACCGTATTGCAGTAAAATATTTCAAATCTAAATTTTAAATTCTACACAACAAATGCATCTCATTCACGTTCTGCTGTCAGGTGTCTCACTAGGTTTTGATTTCAATAACATCAAAAAATAAATAACTAAATCCAACGGTAACGGAAAAACGCAACAGGACCATATTGATGAATTCCCAATTTTAATTAGTCTTTCAACATTTTGGGTGTGTTCAAATACTTGTACACAAATCTGGGTTTATTCCATGACGGGAGTTGGTATATATTTCATTTTTATATCTCTACAAAGATAAAGTAGATTTTTTTTACAAATTCGGGAATATGGATATTCAATCAATCAATAATAAAATAAACAACATTTTGACTGTGTCCAAATACTTGTAAACAAAAACTGGATTTCATCCATTACGGGCTAATAATTACAATTTGACATCTCAACAGAGACGATAAGTTTGGAAAGGAATATGGATATCTAGGCGTTTACAGGGCTTTATGACCTCATTACCTCATTATTAACGCATCATCACTCGCCATTATTAAGGCTGTATCATCTGCAAACAAATACATTTCGCAATATTGGGTAAATTTTTTTTTGACTATTGGTATAAAATTAAATTCTCATTTGGTCCAAGAATTAACCCTTGGGCGACTCTGGTTTCTAGAGACTTCTCGTCGCTTAGGGTTTTGTTCATTTTTACTTTCATTTTTCTATTGTGTAGATAGTCTTGTAGAAGTATTTTTATATTTCCTCGTATTCCGTTTTTGTCCATACCTCGTTACCTAAAAATGATACTCATCATCATTTTATGAAAAAAAGTAATTCAACCATCTTGGATCTGAAAATAAACGCTAAATTCGAAATCAGAGCCCCCGAGAACCATTAAAACGATACCCAACATCATTTTATGAAAAAAAGTTGCGTCCGCCATCTTGGATCCAAAAATAAACGCTATATTCGAAATCAGAGCCCATAAAAACCATTAAAAACGATACCCAACATCATTTTATGAAAAAAAGTTGCATCCGCCATCTTGAATCCGAAAATAAACGCTAGATTCGAAATCAGGGCCCCGGAAAACCCTTTAAACGATACGCGACATCATTTTTTTGAAAAAAGTGGCGTCCGCCATCTTGGATTTAAAAATTAGATTCGTAATCAGGGCCCTTAAACGATACCCCACATAATTTTTTTTTTTAAAAGTGGCGCGACCGCCATCTTGGATTTAAAAATAAAACGCTAGATTCGTAATCTGGGCCCTTAAAAACCCTTTAAACGATACCCCACATAATTTTTTTTTTAAAAGTGGGCGTCCACCATCTTGGATTTAAAAATAAACGCTAGATTCGTAATCTGGGCCTTTAAAAACCCTTTAAACGATATCCCACATAATTTTTTTGAAAAAAAGTGGCGTCCACCATCTTGGATTTAAAAATAAACGCTAGATTCGTAATCAGGGCCCTTAAAAACCCTTTAAACGATACCCCACATCATTTTATGAAAATAAAAAAAATCGTGTGCGTCGGACCACACGGTGGAAGTTATACTTCTTTGGCCATTCTCATACACCCACTCACGCACACAAACAGACAGGATAAGTATATAAATGAAATATAAGACATTTTTCAATATTATTCAATATATTTATATTCAATATATTATACGTGACTTCATTATTATATTATACACCTATATTATCATTATCAGTTATTTCTTCTATCAATAAAAGTATCGATACTTGTATCAAAACAAGTATCAGATACAAGCATCAGTGACTGTGGCGCCATTTTCTCTTAAGCGCCATTTTCTCTTAAAAATCAGCGTGACGCGGTTTCTCGACCAACATCCACCCCAAAGTGTCTAACGGGCGCAAAGAAGTATAACTTCAAAAGTTGCGTCTGCCATCTTGGATCTGAAAATAAACGCTAGATTCGAAATCAGGGCCCCTGAAAACCCTTTAAAGGATATGCGACATCATTTTTTGAAAATAAGGTACGTCAGCCATCTTGGATCTGAAAATAAACACTAAATTCGAAATCAGAGCCCCCGAGAACCATTAAAACGATACCCCACATCAATTTATGAAAGAAAGTGGCGTCTACCATCTTGGATTAAAAAATAATCGCTAGATTCGAAATCAGAGCCCCAAAATACCCTTTGAATGATACCCCACATCATTTTATGAAAAAAAGTTGCGTACGCCATCTTGGATCCGAAAATAAACACTATATTCGAAATCAGGGCCCCCGAAAACCATTTAAACGATACGTAACATCATTTTATGAAAAAAGTTGCGTCCGCCATCTTGTATTTAAAAATAAACGCTAGATTTCGAAATCAGGGTCCCTGAAAACCATTTAAACGATACCCCACATCATTTTATGAAAAAAAGTTTCATCCGCCATCTTGGATCCAAAAATAAACGCTATATTCGAAATCAGAGCCATAAAAACCCTTTAAACGATACGTGACATCATATTTTGAAAAAAAGTTGCGTCCGCCATCTTGGAATAAAAAATAAACGCTAGATTCGAAATCAGGGCCCCTGAAAACCCTTTAGACGATATGCGACATCATTTTTTGAAAAAAAAGTGGTGTCCGCCATCTTGGAATAAAAAATAAACGCTAGATTCTAAATCAGGCCCCCTGAAAACCCTTTAGACGATATGCGACATCATTTTTTGAAAAAAAGTGATGTCCGCCATCTTGGAATAAAAAATAAACGCAAGATTCGTAATCAGGGCCCTTAAAAAC
The DNA here is from genome assembly GCA_022494985.1 of Micrasema minimum. Lineage (NCBI taxonomy): Eukaryota > Metazoa > Arthropoda > Insecta > Trichoptera > Brachycentridae > Micrasema > Micrasema minimum. The sequence goes on from JAGVSP010005334.1 coordinate 16,590, forward strand.
CCTTTAAACGATACCCCACATTATTTAATGAAAAAAAGGTGCGCCCGCCATTTCGGAATTTTAAAAAAATCCATATGCTCTACATGGGAAGAAATTATGTAATGGTGATGATAATTATTTAAAAAAAAACAGAAAAATAATTTGGCATTCTACAAATAGAATATATATCTTTCGGGAATTGTGCGAGTCCATATGCTCCCCATGTCCGCCTCGTAACATAGTGGTAGCGCATTTGGCTACCGTGCATGGGGTCGCGGGTTCAATTCCCGTCAAGATGAAATATTTATTTACATGTTATTTTCATATTTATATTTCATGTGCGATACCTTGGACTGGTACTGAAGCGTAAGACTGATCATCCTACCTTCATGGCTCCCGATGACAAACGGCAAAATTGCGGTTTATCGGACGGCATTATTTTTTGTTTTCTAATGTTATGTTTATTTTCTCAATAAAGAACACTTCTCCATGTAATAAAATGGGTCAATATACACTGTATTGCTGTACCGTTGGGTGCGGATAAGGAAAAGTAGTAATAGCATAAATATAAAGATTCTTGTAGCTGAAGAAGAAGGAAAAAACTGACACAGAATAATATAAAAACATTAAATTTGTTGTTTTCTATCAAATAAAATATTTTATATTACTAAAAATACTTGATTTTTTCACCAATGGTTAAAACACCTGGTTTGTGTACGTATACGCATTTTAAATTTTAGGACCAACGGACGTGACCTTCCCGTCCGAAAGCCGAATGGCGAATGACTTTTGAATTTTGAATCGGCTACTGATTCGAACAAAATCTTACAATAGTAATTTGTATGAAAAAAAATCTTCAAAAAAAATAGCGTCTGTTTGACAACGTATTGCGGAAAAACTAAATTGTTTTTTGCCATATATTTTTGATTACAGGATGAATAATTATATTTTTAATAAACTGGTATTCTTTTAGAAATGAGGTGTCACTAATAAAGAAACGCCGGCCTAAACGCCACAACGCTATTCGAGAGTTTTTCATAAAATTCGCGAATTTTTTGTGACGTAATTATAGTACTTAAGAGAAAGATTTTTAATCACAGGAAACATCATTATGTTGAGTAGCAAAAAACATTTTTTTATCATAGAAATATAAGTAAATTACACATTTAAAACCCAAAACGCCTAACCCTGTTTCGGATCGTTTCGGATCGTTTATCCTTAATAACGAACCGTTATCCATAAGCCACGCATGCGACATGCCTACATTTCTATGTTTTATTTGTAATTTATCTATCATAATCGCAAATCTAATCTGAAATATATGTCTTTATAAACATTTATCATAAAAATAACTGCAATATTCAGATTTGACTACCTCTCATCGTTGTTTAATATTATAAGTAAGGTTTAGATCGTTATCTCCATTTTAAATTTAACAAATTTACATAGCTATTTGATTTTTTTTCCGTTAATTGAATTCAGAGAACTTACTGGCAATAATTTCTTCAACTTATTGGTTAAGTCAAGGTACTTTGTAATAAATTTTAGGTTTGGTTGGTATATTTTTTCAATTATGCATATTATAATAATTTCCACTTGTTAAGTATTTTTATTAAAAGCCCTTTAAGTAGTTTAAAACTTATAAATATAAATAAAATGAGTTTTAAGATGTTCACACAGACTAGGTCAGTAGTAAATTTCATCGAAATCTCGTAAATAAGAGTTTTCATATAATAACTTCACCTCCAATACCTTTCCTAATAATAATTGAATAATTATTTGATTTTAGGTCTTTCAATCCCATCTCTATTGAGGTTTCCCTTTTCCCTTCATTAAAAGACTTGAAATGTTTTAAGTTTTAACCGTACGTTTCTCTAAAAGTTATTTTATTACTTAGTGTTAGATTTAACCTAGAGAATACGAACATGCGTTCAATAGTAATTATTATATTATCTACTGCAGAAAACTTCTGTAATACGGTTCGCTCCAATGACTAGTAATTTTATTTTTGAATAGTCATTCGAATCAATGACCAAAAATGCGAACATGAGATAATTTTATAACAATTTTTAGTCTTTTAAAAAAAATATTTAGCTTAGTGTGCGTGTAAAAGTTTGATTGTTATTTTTGTCGAATACAATAAACTAAAATATCTGTTGAATTTATTGGAGTATCTTAGCTTGAAAAACGGTATATTTACATTTTTTATTCTATCTTCGAAGTACTTTTTTCAAACCTTTGGCAATAAATAGTGTATTTAGCGTTATTTAGGTACCAACTTTAAAAAAACATAAGTTTTTTAAATTCTCAAACATCTACGTTTTGCGTAGTATGTAGTATTCCACACAATGTATTATGTGTTGTGTGTACTGCAATAAGACAATGCTCTTTTATATAAATATTTAACACCTATTTGTAGTTTACACCTTTTCAAATACAGATAACTCAAAACAGACCCGCTATTACGTTTAAAGCTACAATGTAATTTTACTGGTATTATTTTAAGTTTAATTTAACGTGTGTTTGTTGTGCAACAAAGTCTTCCATCTGCAACTTTTCCCTAAGCTCTTAGTGGTTTGACCCTCATTTAAAGTGTTTGGCATCTTCTATGGAATCAGCTGTGCAATCTCCGCTATCTCCTTCTCTATGGTCGTTATAATCTCCGTTTTAAGAATCTGCAAATTCCTAACTCCTGGTTAAGAACAGGGTCATTCAGATAACTTCTGAAGTCAATTCGTAAAAAAATACTCCAATCCCCTTTTTTGCATGTTAAAAATACACCCATGCACCATGCATCCATAATTTTTTAAAGCCTTTTTTAGATTTTTTTTTGGTAAAAATGGTTGTTCAGATCTTTAGATAAGTATCAATCTGCTTGGATTTCTTCTTTGATTTTTATTAGGATTAATCGTTACTGCTCCTTTAAATAATACAATATAAGATTTCGCTGAGGAGATAATTGATATTAGCGGTTCAAATTAAAATCAAAATCTATAAATGAACCATTATCAGTTTGCCAAAAAATGTAGTCGCATTTGATGGTGATATACTACTCATACAACATATTATAATGACATTGGCGTAATGGCTAAATCGTCTGCTTCCTACTACGTAGGTCCTTGATTCAGTATCAGAAAGGTTAAGATATTTAAAATAAGAGCTTTGCATAATATAATAATTCACAACTTATTATTTTTTCATCCTTCTGATATTTGCATGTGATTGCTATACGAAGATAAGGGATTTAACTCAACTTGACTTCTTAGTTTTTTATCGACTTGACGTCCCTGTTTATAACTGCCATCGTCTTTAGTTTCCGTGTCTTTACCTCCCGATAACCTCTCGTTCACTGGACTCGAACCTCGAGCTTTTATTATGTTTAATTTGGAAATGAACCATTACGACAGATCTTTATGTAACGATGAGCTGGGTTCAAAGTTATCTAGCGATTCGTTTTCCCGTTATTAATACCAGTTACTATGAAATACGACCCCGTCATTAATCGTTGCAATTTAGCTCATTTATCCAATAAAAATATTGGTAATTAAGTACCACTTATCTTTCTAACAGAGTGTATGAAAAATATATTACAATGTGCCTCTCCATGGTTTCTTTATTTTTAATCACTTTTTTCTACGCGTTATGAAGTTGCCTTACTTCGAAATGTTTCATTCGCTTTTATTAAAACTGTTTGACAGTCAGAGTTATTTAAAACATTCCTTGTTAAAAAAAATGTTTTGCTTATTTATAACAATGGAAAAATGGGTTTGAATACGTTAATAGTAAATACTATAAAATATTACCTCCTCTATTTAATGTGTCCTTGAATCGAAATGGTTTTGCGTGATTCCAGTAGGTTTTTATTGCTTATTTATGAAAAATACGTTTTTAAACTGTGCCATTATTACACGCAAATTTTAGCAAGGGCAGTTCAGAGGGTAAAATGCTTTATATGTTATTTTTTCCATGATTTCTGTCATTGATTTTTTTCGATTTAGAAATCCACCCTTAAGGTCATAAGAACTAATTTTTCTGAAAATAGATTCGTATCATTAAATGTAGTCGCTGTAGTTTAGTTTTTCAATGAAACACTTTAAAATATAAACAAAATTAGACATTGTTAACAATAATAAATTATTAATTCACAGAAAAAAAAAGGCGTTGAAATAAAGACGTCAGAGATCTTTCTCAGACTCAAATTCATGCAATTTTGTTGCATTGTCTTTTTACATGAAACATGTTTCTATTATGTATTCTCGGAAATCAAACAATATACAATTATTAGATGTTCGGATCGTAGTCGCGTTAATCTATTACTAATTGTTGACAATTTAAGATCAGTTTCCTTGTAACTTTCCACGTAATCATTGGCTAGTTCTTATGCTAGTCCTTCATTTCTTTAACTGTACATTATACCAGTAGAAACAGATCTGCATGTCTGCAAATTCGTTTAAGCCTGTAATTAAAATTTCACTCTTACTCTCCTGAGATTCGCAATCTCTGTTGCAGTTATTTATTCACATCTCGGTATGTTTCAATAATTTAATGTGCTATTGTAAAGTTGTCTTGTTTTATTTCTGTATTGATTTATCTGGCATTCTCTGATTTTCTAATTTATGTCAAACCATCTTAGTCATAGTTTTTTTTTTACTTACTACTACTACTACTACTGCTTTCCCTTATCCGCACCCAATGGTACACCAAGTGCAATTGCATGATCATTTTATTACATGAAAGTAGGATGATCAGTCTTACGCTTCAGCACCAGTCCAAGATTATGAAATATTCATATGAAAATCACATGTAAAGAAATATTTCCTGTTGACCCCCTATGGGAACAAATCCGCGACCTCGTGCACGGTAGCCAAATTCGCTACCACTGCGCTACGGGGTGGACATACTTACTTACTCATACATCATAACATTATTTATGTTAGAGTATTAATTTGAAATCGTGCTCCTCGAAAGAAAAGGGTTTTTGTTAAATGGTAAAAACTAGTGCGTATGTGTCCCTAAGGTATTAAATTCAGTTTATTTCATTTTAATATGGGTACACGGTGTAATGAAACTCTGTGCACAAGCGGGAAACCAGTGAATTAACGTCATATTTGGAGTCGATTTTGTAGAAAAATAATTTTTTGACTCATAGTTTTCGAGAAAATTGAGAACGAAGTTTTTTTTCGAAAATTTTTTGCAAATTGCTATAAATATTTTTTATTTGGTCAAATTAATAGTATCCATAAATAAAACAAATTCAAAAACCGTATTTTAATAAGAATTTGTAAAATTTTACTTAATCTGAGGTAGGTACTAATGAAGCTTTCATGAAAAAAAAAAAAAAATAGATTAAAAAGTCAAATTACAATATTACACATTCGACTCCAAATATAATGTAGATTCACCAGTTTTCGGGTTGTACTACGAGTTTTGTTACTCCATGTATTAGTTACTAAATCATTTCAAATTTCGGTAACAAGCGACCTTTTTAACTTTGCATTTTGCTAGTAAAACACGATATTATCAGATTTTTTCCGTAAAAGTGGTCAAGGTTATTCTTTCGCTTTCTCACAAATGTTTGACGGTTTGCCGGAAGTAGAGTTTCCAAAGCATAACCTTATTTATGCATAGTTCACAAACACAATTCCATAATAATTATAGGGAAACATTTTCGGCCCTTTACTTTCACTGCCAATGGTTTTATTCAGTATTTCAGTTTACCCCTATTTTCAAGTGGGTTAAGGTTGTCATTCTCATATTTACCCGTAATTTTTATTGTATTCTGCTTTGATAATGAGTTTGTCCTTGTTCGCCTTAAAGAATTTCAATAAAATACAATTTAAATTGTAAAAAAAAACACCGAAACCAATTCAAAATTTAAAGCTGTAGATATTTTTCGCTGGGATCTAAAATCATGAATATTTTGAAGCCACTTTCTTTTGTAGATGCTTTTCATGGCCGAATATGTTTAACCGTAAGATGTTATTTAGTCATGATGTGTCAAAATAAGTTTAACGTAATACATGGAAATAATACAATATACTGTCTGATCAATATAAAAATAATTTTATATTTTGTGTAAAAATGTGTTCGGTTAACATTTTTTCTTCGTTTTTATTTTCCCCCTTATATCATCCTTTTAACTCAATTAATAGGGCATGCAGTAAATACATGCAATTTTTATCTTGATCAAAAATGTGTAAGAGTGTAGCTATTATTAATAGTGATATTAATGCAAATGATGATCGTAGAACAGTTTATATGGTAAAAAATGCATTTTTAATTATTTTTGTTTGAATTATGGATACCAAGAAACCTTCATAATTGCACTAATTTTATGTTATAAAATAATAACTTATTACAAAACATAAGGTCTATTCTTGATGAAGAAGAAAATTCAATTAAAATAATTGAGTATAATTTACATTAATGTATAATAAATAGTGCAAATTTACTTTTCTGCGCCTAATTAATATAGGTATACGTTACCTTTGGCTTAACACTTGCAGATTGCATGCTCTAATATACTTATAATTGGTTGTAGTTAGTTTATAATACGTAAGACTAATCATCTTGCCTTCATGTAACAAATTTTCACAATTCATTTCACTTGGTTGACCAATGCAGTGCCTTATGCACTATTAGGTGCGGATAAGGGAAAGTGATCATCATCATTAGCAGTTGATTAGCTAAAAACCATATTACAAACATCCAGGCTTGAGAAAATCACTCTCAATTTTTGCAATGGCAATCGAACCCAGAACTTCCGTGTCTTGATAAAAGCGTATTAGCCATTACGCCTCGGAGGCCGCCATGATTTTTTAAATTTAAAATACTGCATTTTAAAATTTTCTTAAAAGAGAAGTGTGTATTCTTTTAAATTGCTGATATTAAGTATTTTGATTGAATCTCCGTGAATTATTGCAACTTAATGTTGCCATTGTTCGGCAAAATATTGAAAGGAAATGGCGATATAATAAATGATAACGAAATTATGAGGCAAAATCTAGATAAATATCTTGTACTGTCCGCCATGTGGTGTTGTTGTTAGCGCGTTGGGCTACCATGCATGAAGTCGCGGGTTCGATACCCATGAGATCAACATTAAATATAAATTTAAAATGTGGTTATCACATTAGTTTTTCATTTACGATGGGTACCTTGGATTGGCACTGAATCACTATCTAAAATAATTTACTTTGATGTAACTTCTACCTATGTAGTGCCCTATGCACCACTGAATTGAATGACTGAACAAATATGGTGCTTTTATTAATGGTCTCTCCATAAATCACCGATGAAAATCAATTTATTGATTGTAATTTTTCATCACAGTTTTTAACAATAGAACTGCCTCTACGACATTGAAAGGAAATGACTGGTTTGTACCGAGAATAAGGCTGTTGTGTTCGTAAAGCCTTACCGTATTTGCGATGTATGTAGGTTACTGTGCCCTATTTCCCCGTCTGTTTTTAATTTTAATTTTCCCCAAAAATAAAATTAAAAAATTTTTTAGAAAATTTCCCAATTTTAAAAATTGAAAAACCC
>JAGVSP010005335.1:0-11173 GCA_022494985.1 Micrasema minimum
TTTCTTGTCGAGCTTAATAATTTGAATAATAACCATGCTTATGTAGAACATACATACATAGGTGGTATTAAATATACAGGTAACTGAAAATAGCATGATTAAGAGGCATGTTTCAGTATTGATAGCACGTAGATAGCAGTTATGGTAGAGTTATGGCGTTAATACATAAGTAATAAATAATAAAGTTAGTTTGTAATCCAAGCAGAACTGTAAAGTGTTCTGAAGTTTGCAGCAAACTGATGCCAACTTCGTGACTTCATGTTCTACCTTACTGCAAGAGTACCTATTACCTATTACTTACACTTACATGGATCTTTCTCGTTTCGAATAGGGCTATTCCTCATTATTTTTTTTTTCTCATTTTTAACTACAACTACTCGGTTAACACCTTGAAAGCATATTAACACTAAAAGTAGATATAGTTGGGCCAATATAAAATAGGTCACATTTGACACTTCATCAAGATTCAACAACATAACCTTGTAAGGGCGGGTACAAAATATTATTTATTTTTTCGAAGTTATAACTACACAATTGCTTAACTTTTTTCAATTACGATTACATATTTATTGTAATAATGACAAAATAAGGGAATCGTGCGATTTACTTTCACTAATAAACCATTCTAAACGTAATAAACTTTTTCTGTTCTAAACGTCGTTACAATGTTGCATCAGCGAACCTTTCTTCTAGAGGTGTACCCAAAAAAATCGAATGTTGATAATTAGAATCGAATGATTACTGGTGAAGGAATATTTCACCATAGACGAATAAATTTCTCAATTCTGGGTGTTGTGGTGTATTTTTCAGTACCTCCTTCCATATCCTCTCTTCCTACCTGCTGACAAGCCTATATCTAGAGACTTAGCGGGTTATTCCTTTTTAAAATAATCTATAAATACTTTTTCATAGTAACGGAATTCGATTCACATAATATAAATATTATGTTTGAAGTCCGAATCGATTCATTCACTTTAATTGATGTTGAGCAGGTCACCTCACTATTGAAACTGACAAATGTCAAATGTGACCTATTAAAATGGCCCTATATAGTGATTTAAACAAATATATAAAAAAAAAAATCTACCTTCTTTTTTTCCTCGTCTGTTTGTATGTGAAGGGTTGTGTGTGTTGTGGGTATGAGGGTGTGTGTGTCAGGGTGAGTGGGCGTGTGAGAGGGTGTGGGTGTCTTTGACTATCAACTACTCTCTCCTGCACAATTATAATAATAAATAGTAACAAAAACTATTTATTTATTTAATTAGTGTGTACACATTAAGGTTACATATTTATGGTCCTGGACTGCCAAATAAGCTAAGAGCTGGGTATTGGCAGTCCTAAATTGTTATAAATATTAAAACATTACATACCACTACGGTATTGGAATTATTATGAATATTAAAAACACTACATACTAATAAACTACTGAAATTATTATAAATTATTAAAACATAACAAACTGAATATGAATATGAAAAAAATATTAAAACACTACATACTAATGGTAATGAAATATTGAAATTATTATAATTATTCAAACATTACAAACTAAGTGGTTCATCCTTCTTATTTTTTTTGTCTCGTCGTGAACTGGATAACCATGCATGAGATCGGGGGTTCGATTCCCGGAGGGGTCAATTTGAAATTAATATTTATTGGAATGTACTTTATTATGTAAAAATATTTCTTATAATATACCTAGGACTGGCGCTAAAGCGTAAGATTGATTATCTTGCCTTCAAGTAACAAATGATCAAGATTAACTGGATGGTGTTTTGCAGTAATCAATTAAGCGCCAAATTACACTATTGGTTTTAACGAAACTTGTACAAGAATCGATTAATATTATTTTTTTAATCATTTCAGATTTTTCTCTTAAATAACCTAAATTGCATGTTTGTCTAGGTTAAAAAATTTAAAATGGAAGAAAATCGAAATGGCGCTAAACTGGTTATTGCATAATACCATCCAACTGCACTTGGTGAACCAATACAGTGCTCTATGCACCATGCATGCACCATAGGAGAAAGTAGTTGTAGTATTGGTAGTAACCATATCGTAAAAACTAACCTTTTTTTATTTTTTTGAGTAATTTGTAAAACTTTTGATGGATAATATGAAAATATAGAACAACATTTTGAATGAATACAAATACTTGTAGACAAATTACTGGATTATACCCACCATGCTGGGCTGATATCAGATATTATTGATATCTCAACAGAGACAGAGAAGCTCTGGAAACGAATGTGGGTTATCTAGGCGTTTACAGGGCTTATGACCTGTCATTGGCTGGGTTGTCATTGTTGCATTGTCAGCCAATGACAGGTCATAAGCCCTGTAAACGCCTAGATAACCCACATTCGTTTCCAGAGCTTCTCTGTCTCTGTTGAGATATCAATAATATCTGAAAATATAGATTTTAGAATGCGAATAAAAAAGGAGTTTTGATCAAGAACATTTATTACATAATATTATTTGAATCCTCCATATCAGAATCAGGGACAAATAATGTCTCTCTAGTAAAATAAAAAAAACAAATAAAATGATTACATTTGATTTCATCAAAATATTAGAGCTATATCGTTCCTTAAATCCAGCTGCCGAATGTCGGGAGTTAGAATTAGGGGAGAGTTGGGAACGCGCGGTAATAAAAACAAACTTGGGATGTAAAAACTATTTTATTAAATAATTTACCAGCTCCCAGCCTCCTCCTCGTCATCCTGTATTACTGTGGGCTTTGTACAATATTACATCACACGTGCGATCCGCAGAGCTGACGGAGAGGGTAATCATTCCAGGAAGGGTGAAGAGAAACATAGTTAAGGGAGGAAATGGAAAAAGGATTGCCTGATATCCTGATTCTGTAATTATCGATCAATAAAAAATCATTATTACGTGTATTAAGAAATACAGCACCGGTTAAAAAATAATGAAATACTTTAATTGGCTTCACAAGTACTACTGAAAATGTATAATAATTGAATATAAATTTTTGTCATTTGTCCTTATAATTAAAAAATATCACAAAAGGAAATATGAAATTCCAATAAAATTAGACGTACTTTCCTAGGTATTAAAATAGGTAATATAATAATAAAAACAGCATAATTATTAAATCTCCATTTTTGTTAAAAATCACCACAAGAGTGGCGATTTCATCAAAACAAGTCATCGAAAGGGCCGAGAGCTTCAAATACCTGGGAGCGCACATGACAGAAAACGGCAGAGTTCAAAAAGAACTGAGAGTGCGACTTGGGGTAGCGGGCGCCGCATTCAACAGTGTGAAAGCTGTCTGGAGATCGGATGTTTACTCGGTTAAAACAAAATGCCGCCTTTATAACGCCTGCATCACACCTGTTCTACTATATGGCTGCGAATCATGGCACCTAACCAGGGCCCAAAATAGCAGACTTTTGAGTTTTGAGAATTAGTGTCTTAGAAGAATATTAGGTGTGCGGTAGTTTGACTTTGTAAGGAACACAGAGGGGAGGTAACGGACACAGCAACCCTTGTTATCTACTGTCATACGGCGAAGGCGTTTCGGCTGGCTAGGCCATATACTTCGTATGCCTCCCGAGAGCCTTAACAATGCTTACTTATTTTACAAGGCATCAGGTTCTCGGCGTCCTGGTCGTCCACTGTTGACAATTCGTCGGAGCTTGCGTCAGAGCTGCGGGACGTGGACTTGACTTGGGAGGATGCACGGGAACTGGCGGCCGATCGCTTGGCCTGGAGGCAGTTTGTAGAATCCATATGCTCCACATGGGGAGCGGATATGGTATAATGATGATGATGAATTATTAAATCTCCAATTTTTGTAAAAAATCACCACACGAGCGCTGTGCAATATCTAAATTCATTTATAATTAAAGCAACTATATTTTTTTTTACTCCCGCACGTAAAAAGAGTGGTGCATAGAGCAAGTGTTCATTTACCAAATGTATACACCTGTCTTTTACCAAGTGCAGTATTTTTGTATAATTTACAACATGAAAGGCCAGATTATCAGTCTTACTTTCGTAAAAAAAATTTAAAAAAACATTTATCGCGCAGTCAATTTTCTCATTTATCACACGCAGGTTTTCATATCGCTTTGTCTATTACAGGAAACGAAGCAGCAATCGGTTCCGCTGTGAATAAAGAAAACATAAACAAAGAAAAGTGATTTAAAAGTCATTGGCGGCAGTTTATTGGGAAGTCCCGAAACCATTCTTTGTGATTCGGAGTCTAGTGGAGCGTGTGAAGTGTCGAGAGAGGAGCGAGAGGAGCGAGAGGAGCGAGAGGCGAGAGAAGGAGGAAGGGAAATAGGAACGAAATGAAGGTGGGTACAGCGAGTTCCCTTTGTGCTAAATGTTTCCTGCTACGGCCTAAACTAGTCGACCATTCACGCTTGAACTGCTTAATAAATACTGTTTAAAGCCCATTTATTGGTTCTTCGACATTTAAAAAAAGTTAGAGGCGAAAAAAAACTCTACTACTACTTTCCCTTATCCACACCTAATGGTGCATAGGAACACAAAGTTAAGATGATCAGTCTTACGCTTCACTGCCAGTCTAAGGTATTTATTAGACAAAAAAAATATTAATAAAAGACTTTGTCTACTTTTTTTTGCTCTTGTGAATTATCATTTCACACCTATTCTTAAAACTCAAAAATCTGCTATTTTGTGCCCTAACCAGAGCCACGATTCGCAGCCACAGAGAACAGTTGTGATGCAGGCGTTATAAAGGCGATATTTTATTTTAATGGAGTAAACATCCGATAAACAATAAAAAGAAGAATAATAAAAGAGTACCTGCTTATCTTAGTAGCACTTGCTATTAATTTGGCGTTAATAATTTTCCATATAAATGGAAGTTACGATGTCATACTTGCAGAATGTAGTATGTAAGTATTACAATCCCCAGTGTTACGGCTTTCTGTCAACAGAGAAGGGATTCGGTGGTTTACCGATATTGGGATATTGATACATAGAGCCGCGAAGCTCCGAATCGCTTCAGGCGGAAACATTTATCAATTTTATCTTCCTTGTTGGGAAGTCCTCTATCGTCCTCATCCCACCCCTTCTTCCTTCACGCTACATCTCCTGTTCCTGTATCCCCCTATATCGTCCCACGTCTTCCTATATCCTGCTATATCGTTCTATATCCTTGTGTATATTCCGCTATATCTTTATGCATACATCACATATACCACTCCTCGACAATGTAAAAAGAAAATCGAATAATATTGGGAAAACATTTTATATTTAGATACAGTCAATTGGGAATTAAGGAATGGATTTAGGACGGCTGGCGGCGTAAATATGGGAATAAAACATCAATTTATTTTGGTAAACATTTAAAATGAATTGATTGGAAACTGTTTTTTTTTTTCAGAACTCAATTAGGTATATTGTCATTTAATTTACGCTTAACGTCACGTCACAGTTAAGTACCATTTCAAGTAAATAAAAAAAAAACTATAAAAAGAAGATGATTTCTCTATTATTTCTAATAATTTGCCACATTTTTTACATTCTATGAAATCGTCATTATTTATAATGTTTGAATTTAGATTGTCATAATTAATGTTTAAAAAATATTTAGTGTGTGATTATTTGGCTTTTATATTTATGACTTTTATTGCTTTTGCATATTATACTCGTATTACAATTTCAATATTCTCTTGCATGGTATGAAAAGTTTTAATATTTACTAATAATTTCAATATTTTCATACATAGTTTGTAATGTTTTAATATTTATAACAATTTCAATATTTTCTGGTATTTAATGTATTTATTTATGTTATAACAATTTTTTATATTTTCTTCGTTTGTTATGTTTTAATAATTATTATAATAATTTCAATATTTTATTAGTATGTAGTGTTTTAATATTAATTTTTCATATTCATATTCAGTTTGTAATGTTTTAATAATTTATTATGATTTCATTAGTTTATTAGTATGTAGTGTTTTAATATTCAAAATAATTTCAATATCGTCGTAGTATGTAATGTTTTAATATTTATAACAATTTAAATATATTCTTAATATGAAATAACTATCACAGAAATCATAAATTAATATAATACTTGACATTGCTAAATTTTCATTTTGACATTTCCATACCTTAGAAATAACTCTTTTTTTCTGATAATTGCCACATTTTTTACATTCTATGGAAAAAAAACATACGTAAGAATTTATTATATATTTTCTTTCACGCTGTCAAACAAAACTAACATAAAAAATATATCTAAGAGAACATTTTTTACTTTTACTGAACTAATATATACTTGTATATTTTTTTGTAATCCAATTGTACACATATGTAACAGGACTGCCAATACCCAGCTTTTAGCTTATTTGGCAGTCCAGGACCATAAATATGTAACTTTAATTTGTACACATTAATTAAATAAATAAATTATTATAAACAGTGGTTAAGGTGCTTAAAAAAAGTACAGCCATGTAGAAATATATACAAAAGTAATCGTAATTATTATTACCATGAATTTATATTCGACAATATAATTCAAAACGATGGCAAGCGTTATAGTTTAGCTAAACGTAGTTTTCTAAACTATTCCGTATTCTAGACAAGGCAAGGTTCGCATTTATCCTACGGGTAGTTTACATACTTGTTTTATAAGTCGTGTGTGTCGCTGCGGTCGCGGAATACCCGCTTAGTGCAAAGTCGGCAATAAATTCAATTTAGCCGGGATGAAGTTTACATAAAAAGCCTAAAACCTCCCCCTGCAACCCACTGGGGCTGGGACCAAGTAATATAATACTGGGAAGGCTGAATCCACTCCTTGAGAGGCTAGGAGAGTGCGCGATATTGTACAGCCTCTATTCCCACTAAAATATCACTGCGAAAACATTTTAGAGATTCGTGGAATGTTTATTAGATTTTCGTTCATTTTTATTTAATTTTCCGCCGTTTGTAAATTAGATCTGTAATTTCTAACACTTACTGCAGGTTATTTTATAGCTTTATCTTAAATACAAGCGAGATTTATTTTAATTCCCTAAAAACGTAGGCATTTGCGATCTACGCAGTAAATATATATATATATATAAATAATTACATAGGTACCTACGGTTAAATATTTTTCAGTTCTTTTTTCGCATTCTTATCTATTGATCTTAAAGATTTTTGGTAAAATATATTTTTATTAGATGTACCCACTAAATAGAAAATTAGAAACTACGGTAGAAACCTATCTACTTAAGTTGTTTGAATATAGGTACTCATCATCATCATACCATATCCGCTCCCTATGTGGAGCATATGGATTCCACAAGCTGCCCCCAGGCCAAGCAATCGGCCGCCAGCTACCGTGCATCTTCCCAAGTAAAGTCCACGTCCCGCAGATCAACAGTGGACGACCAGGACGCCGACAACCTGATGCCTTGTAAAATAGGCAAGCATGGTTAAGGCTCTCGGGAGGCATGATATGGCGTAGGTACTCGTGCATGCATATTTATAACCTAACCTAACCCAACCCAACCTAACCTAACCTAACCTAACATAACATATATTATGTATGATATTTATGTTTCACTTGATTTGAATCGTAAAACAATCCTTTGTTTCATAACATATTTTTAATATGAAAGACAGATGGCTGAACCATAAATATAATCCAATATTTCTCGCCGTACTGTCTTATCATGACATAAATGTTAATTCTTTTAACGTTATTTATATTATCACCATTAACTTTGTAAATCATTGTAAACTTTTTTAAATAAAATAAAAATCACTTTGTTTTTTATTCACTTTTTAATTGAGTTATTACTAACTAGTTTCAGTACCACCGTACCATCATCAGAGCTAATACAAAACTAACAATAAAATACAATGTTGCATCTAATTAGTGGGGGTGGGGAACTATGGATTGGGGAGGGGCTGAGCTATGGATAGGGGTAGAGAGTTTGAGGGGGGATTCTTGCAGAGGGGAAATACGTTCAAAATGGGACTATTACTTAGATTTATTTGATTATTAATGATGTTCTGCTTTTCCTTTACAGATTTCTTGATTTCTAGAATTTCTAAGTTATTTAATATAAACCTTCTTTAATTTACATACTAATTTCATCGAGTAATATAAATATGAACTCTACATATTATATGATAACAAGTGGAGATATTTTGAAAAAAAATCATACCAGACCAATAATTCGATGATTGTATTTTTTGAAATATAATATTATCACTGTGGTATCTTGTCGTTTTTACTAAGATACCTTTAGGTTCTCTCATGGATTTTAATCTATTACCCGTTTTACTGATACACGATTTATTGGCAGAGAATATTTACAAAATGGACAACTGGACTGGACTAAGACTAAAACCCGAGACCCGAATGATGGCCGTGACCACTCGTGTCCTCGAAGACACGACGTTACGCCACTGACACGTAATATACGTGATGTTTTCAGTAACATGAAGTTTCCAGTATTATTATTAGAATCGATTAAAATACAATTTTAAATATCATTTCTATTTATTAATCGTTATACATGGTGAAAAATGTATTTAAAAAATATTAAAATTGGTGAATCTACAGCATATTTGGAGTTGAATGTGTAATAATATGAGTTGAATCTTGATTTAAAATATTTAAAAGCTTTCTTTTTTAAGTACCGCAGATTAAGTAAAATTGCGTGAATTCTAATAAAAAACCGGATTTTTTACATTGCTTTCTTTATGAATACTATTAATTTGACTAAATAAATCATATTTGATAACAGTTTGCAAAAATTTATTTAAAAAAAAAAACAACTTCTTAATTAATTTTCTCGAAAACTATGGGTCAAATAAAAAAAATAATAATCTCAAAATCGACTCCAAATATGATGTAGATTCTCTGGTTTTCCGCTTGTACATCGAGTTTTGTTACACAGTGTATTATAAGAAATATTTGGAGCCCAAGGTAATCGAATTCCAAGCTATGTAGTTGCTCAACGTGCTAACCACTAAGTTTTAAGGCTGTTTTTTTATTGCTGAAGTACACATTTTTAAAGGTTATTTTTAATTAAATTGTAGTTTAATTATTGTTTAAACAAATATTATACATGGAATACTAAGGATTCAAAATCAATATTTTTCTATTGAATTTGGAATCACATCACAAGGACTGGGATAAACATAAGGGCCATTGCATCTATAAACATTGCAAATACAATTTTTATGTAATTTTTTTAGGGTGCCATGTTAATTGAAATATAAAATCCAAAATCCTTATCAAAAGTCAGATGACAGTTCATTAGTTCCCGCCGCCGTCGCATTCACCGTGGCGCTGTTTGTTCTGTCAACAGTCAACACGGGCGGACAAAACGTCTGGAATTCTGAAGTCTGGAGACGCCTGCCGCTGTATGGCGGCGGCGGCGCTCGGCGGCTGCGGCCCCCGGGGGGACCCGCCAGGATAATATGTAGGATATAGTGTACTATAATCTCTACCAGCACCCAGCTACCCCTCCGTGCTGGCCTTACATCTCGCACCACCGCGACATGCGGTAGTAATCTGGAAACCTCTTATACAAGGCCTATTTAAGGGGCCTGTTGGGTTTTCTGATACGCGTTTTCACCTTACGAAGGAAAATAATATCCTCCGTGTCATTTTCACATAAAAATGTTTCACATGTGATACTTTGGACTGGCGCCGAAGCGAAAGACTGATCATCTTTTCTCATGTAACAAATGATCAAGATTCGCCGCACTTGTGTATCAATGCAGTGCTCTATGCACCATTGGGGCGGAAAGAGAAAGTTAGTGCACCTAGACCAAAAAAATGTTTTTTTGAGGTCTCTTAAAAAAACGATTAGACATGTGTTGGAATCGTAAATTTTTCTAAGATAAGTAGGTCCATAAAAAAAAAAATCAGTTTTTTCATGACTGAAATTCGAGAAAGTACCTATTTGTAAATAATGTTTTTTTTATTATTATTCTATATATTCCAGCAAGGTTTATTTAAAGCACCTATGTTGGTGTACAAATGTCGAAATTAGAGCGCAGAGTGCAACGGGCTGAGTTAAAGCATTATCGACAAAATTAAGAAAAGGGCTTTTACGATGGTTTGGTCTGTGGAGACGAATGAGTGATGAAAGAAAGGCTAAAATAAGTTTAAATGCAAGTTTGTGCCTGGATGTAGAAGCCGCGGTAGCCGAAATAGACATGGCATGACCAATATACGTCAATGTAATTGAAGGGTGGTCATGGTGAAAAGTCCGGAATAATCGGCGTTATGTGTGCATTGAGATGATGTTATGAATGTAGAGGAAGCAAAGAAGTCTGTCAGGAGAGAGTAGTATAGGCGTTCTATCCTCTCTGACAACCCTACGGGGAAATGGCGTGATGGTTAGTTCGTTAGTTAGTTACCTATGTTGGTACTTACGAAAAATTATATTAGGTTTGTATTTTAATCAATGAAAATACAAAACTGAATGTTAATGAAATAAATAAACAATCAGATTTCGTGAATCTATCATTCGATATCAACTATCAAACGATTCAAAATTACAGCAAAAAAATAAAACACCTTGCTAAAAATCTTTACGAATTAAAAATAATTAATCTTGCGAAATTGTTATATAAGCGAATGATTCATCAGGAAAAGGGCGATGGATTTTTTTTATGCTTAATGAGCATGATTGAAAGCCACTGTTAATTTTCATTTGAACAATATTTCCAACAAAAAAAACTAATTGAAAAGCGACTTAGTGTACGAATCTCCCCGTTAACTTCACCCAAAACCGCTTTTGGAAATTTGAGTTGCAAAAAGATCACGTTAAAAACCGTTCTCTTATTACCAGTATCAGGTAAAATCTTTCTCATTCCGTATATATAAGTTTCTACCGCCAGTACCTATTCCACTAGTTTTCTGAAGTGGCTAGAAAAAAATTCTCCAACAAGGAGTTCGATGTCAGTTGCCGAGCAATAGCTTCACCAGTTTTACTTATTCAGAGTTTTAGTTTTTTGGTTTTCATTTCCCGGGAAATTTTAGGGTCCCCGGGTCCTGAGAACACGTGAGGGGTGCGATATTTTTGGGAAACGAGAATGAAGTCGCAAGTATTTTATTTTTCGATTTTTTCCTTGGGGACAATCAAAATGGTTGTTGAAAATTTCAGAACGAGGGGAGAAAAATGAACAACTTGTTTAGATTTATTTAAAAAGT
>JAGVSP010005336.1:0-31027 GCA_022494985.1 Micrasema minimum
TATTAATTTGGCTAAATAAATTATTTTTGATGACAATTTTTGAACAAATTCATCGTTTAAAAAATCTACTTTTCTTAAATTTTCTTGAAAACTATGGTTCAAATAAAAAAAAATTACTGTACAAAATCCACTCCAAATGATGTAGATTCACTGGTTTCCCGCTTGTACATCGAGTTTTGTTACACGGTGTATATAAATATTATATATTTTACATACATAATCATGTATTTTTTTAATGTATAATGTAATTACAACAATTTTTTTGGAAATAAACCTATTATTTAAAACGTGTCTATACTATTTTTTTTAATAATGAGGGAAGCACGAGAAAAAATTTTCAGTGAGGCGTGGTAGCTTAAAGTTTGGCAACCACTGATATAGAGACTCAAATTAGACTTATTACTTATAAGAGATTAAAAAAGTATAGTATATAATGTAAAAAAGTATAAAGTATAGTATATGAATATTATTTTATATTCACTTTTATATATATTTATATTTATATATATTTATATTTATTTCGTATTTCGTTACATAACAACATAACAAAAAACTTTTAACAACAATTATAGGTATGATATTAACGCTTAACGCTATACCTTACCAATCAAAATTTATTACTTGGATTGTATATACGCTTTGAAAAAATTCTTGTACGTCACTTTACATTTTGTTTATTTTTTTAGTTTCGTTCATTCCAACAAGGCTGGGAAGGAATCTCTTGATGGTTAATAATTACACGTATTTCAAGAGTGGTCGACCTGTTAATGACAAATCTTGGTGGGCTTGCTCATCCAACAAACGCACAAAATGTACCGGGACTGCCATCACCCAGGGTAATTTTCTCATCAAATGCAAGAATGGTCATAACCACGAACCGCCCAAGTATCACGTCACTTCGAATGGAGATTATATCAAAGTTTAAAATCATACCATACAGAGTGTAACAAAACCAGATGTACAAGCGGGAAACCAGTGAATCTACATAATATTTGGAGTCTATTTTGTAGAATAAATTTTTTTGATTTGTCCCTTAGTTTTTTTTTTCGCAAATTGTTATCAAATATCATGACGCATTGACTCCAATTAATAATATCCATAAAGAAAACGAAATTAAAACTCGCGTTTTAATAAGTAATTTTCCTGCAGCAAATAAGGCCCGGAGTACATCATGTTTTGAAAAAATATTAAGGTACCTGTACCAAATAAGGCCCGGAGTACATCATAGTTTGAAATAATAATAGAAAGGTACCTGTACCAAATAAGGCCCGAGTACATCATAGTTTGAAATAATAATGTTAAAATACATGTATCAAATAAGGCCCCGAGCACATCAAAGTTTGAAATAATAATAGTAAGGTAACTGTACCAAATAAGGCCCGGAGTACATCATAGTTTGAAATAATAATGTTAAAATACATGTACCAAATAAGGCCCCGAGCACATCAAAGTTTGAAATAATAATATTAAGGTACCTGTACCAAATAAGGCCCGGAGTACATCATAGTTTGAAATAATAATGTTAAAATACATGTACCAAATAAGGCCCTGAATACATCAAAGTTTGAAATAATAATAGTAAGATACGTGTACTAAATAAGGCCCGGAGCCTAATGAGGTCAGAGGGATAGATTTTCTCCAGTGAAATACACACATATTAAGAACAAAGATACTTGTGTTTGTAAAATTTTATTAAATGTTAAAAAAGAGATTTCACTAAATACACGCATATTAAGAACAAAGATACTTGTGTTTGTAAAATTTTATTAAATGTGAAAAAAGAGATTTCACTAAAGTAATTATGCATGCATGCATTTATTAAAGTGAAAGTTATTAAAAATAAAATATGAGGTAAAAAGTTTTTTTTTCAAGTATTCCTGGTTTTTTTCATATTATCAAAAAATAATTATTTATAAGATAAGACTTATTAAAAAAAAATAATGTACAAAATAATGTAAGATTTTCCTATCTTCAGTAAATTGAGCGTTCGTTAGAAGATATTACCTAGTAATAAGCCCGTCCGGACCTCGTACTTTAATGTTGTAATTTTCTATGTAAAGTTTGAAATTAATTAATTAAAATCATATCAAATCATTTAAAATTTCGTAAATATATTTTTTACCGTGAATTGCCGTGAATTAAAAAAAAGTGATGCACTTCTATGTATTTAACATGTTTTAATGTAACGTGAAAGAATATTTTATATTATACCCGTTGAGAGAATTGAACATGTTTCTGGTCGATATCAAAAACGTGGGGGGTACTTAACTTTACCAGGTAACTTTTATGAGGACTAGTTTATTGGTAAATCCATAGATAATAGGTTATGAAATTTATACAGTAGGTTAAGATAGGTTGGGTTTAATAAAATAATTTAAATCAAATAGCTATTTAAAAGCAATATCCTTTATAATAGGTTATGAAATTTATACAGTAGGTTAATGATAGGTTAGGTCAAATAAAATAATTTAAAATCGAATAGCTTTTTAAAAGCGAAATTTATACAGTAGGTTAAGATTTTTAAATCCAACCAATTACAGCTTTGCCCATTTCTATGCTGTACCTTTATAATCCAGAGAGTAAAAACTTTTGTGGAATTTTGACAGCTCTACCTCGTAAAGTGAAGTATCCCCAAAACGTGTGAAAAAATCAGTGCTCTAGTGCTAAATTCCTGGGAGAAAATCGAGGACCACGACCGTATGGAGAAACTACCGCAGGTCACGTGTCATCGCTCGCTTTTAAGGTGCGAAATATTTCGCGTTGACTTAAAATTTAACCTAATTATACTAAAAACTAAAAAAAACTAACTAACCATCACGCCATTTCCCGAAAGGGTAGGCAGAGAGGATAGAACGCCACACCACTCTGTCCTGGCATACTTCTCTTGCTTCCTCCACATTCATACATCTTCTCATGCACGCACGTCGATTATTCCGACTTCTTACATGCCCACTTTCAAGCACTTGTTTTACTTGATCATGCCATGTCTTTCTCGGCCTTCCTCGACTTCTACATCCAGGCACAGTTGCATCATATATATTTTTAGCCGTTCTTTCATCATCCATTCGCTCTACATGACCGAACCAACGTAAAAGACCTTTCTTAATTTTGTCGATAATGCTTACCTAATTATACTTTTTTCATTAATTTCAGTTTCTTACATTCCAACGAATAGGGGAAACAAGCTGTTGATGGTAAATAGCTACACTTACTGTCAGACAACTGGGGATATCGACGGCAAGGCGTGGTGGGCTTGTTCGTCCAGGAATGCAAAAGCAAACTGCCCAGGGAAAGCCGTCACAGAGAACAACGTTCTCATCTCTAGCAAGTACGGGCATAACCATTTACCGCCCAAATATCACGTGACGAAGAGCGGTGCTTATGTCAAAATACGCAACTAAAATATTTAGAGGGAAATTAGGGGTGTTCGCACAGATCACAGGGCCTTAGCTACAAAATGCAGGTTTCCTCAATGTCAAGTCGAATAAATGTATATTTACGAGAACACCGTGTCACTAATATAATATGATTTGTCATTGAAGAAATGGTAAAAACCTGGTGTCCATTGAAACTGGTATTGATAACTGAGTTTGTCGTGTTAATTAAAAATGATGTACATGTACATCTATACATAATAACATAAGTATTCTATTGTTGTGCATTGTGTTTTTACAGTTCAATACAATTCAATTCAATTCAATACAATACAATTCAATAATAAATAAATTTTTTACGTTGACGATGATTCAAAATGCTAAACATTCCTTCGTTTTTATTAAACAGATCAAGAGAAAGAGAAGCTGACCGGTGATCAGAAAGGCCCAGGTTCAAATCCTGGATTATTTATTTTTCAAGTGATTCAATGAATGCACTTAGCAATTGTGATTTTTCTATCTTTCTTTTGATTTGTTTAATAAAAATTCAATTATACATTACAAATATTTATTTTTTCGAGAAAATTTGATTTGGTTCAGGTAATTCGGTAGATTCATAAACATTTATAGTTCCCATTCAATTAAAAAAATATTAATAAAAATGTGAAAATACTTTTACAACTATTTTTTTTAGTTTTGTATAAACCAATTTTTTAAATAACCATGATGTTATTTTGTTAATTTTATTAAGGTCAAAGTATGTGTATTTGAAGAAAATATTTTATACTACTCTTATCTATTTTTAAGCAAAAATCATTTGAATTAAATCGTTATTTCTATTCGAAGACTCTTTTTTTTTACAACCTTGGAAATCATTTTTAATTAGTTGTGGTATTAACATCATCAAGACAAAGTCAAAAGGATTGTGGTCTAATTTATAGTAATATAACTAACTAACTAACCATCACGCCATTTCTTCGAAGGGTTAGGCAGAGAGGATACCACTATGCCCTGGTACACTTCTCTCGCTTCCTCTACATTCATACATCTTCTCATGCACACACGCCGATTATTTCAAATTTTCACATAATTTCAAGTACGATAACTATTAAAGTGTATGAATATATTAGAAGGTAATGTATTACGATCCAATAAAAGATAGGTACTTATGTATTTTTATTTAAAAACAACAAAAAAAACCTCTTTAACAGGCCAGGAGGTCCAATAAATAGGCTTGAGAAAAATCACTTATTTTCTGTGTTCGCATCGGGAATAGAACCCGAAACATTGCGCTACATTGCATTGTCCACCTATCACCATAATCATCATCACCATCACTATAATCATCATCACCATCACTATAATCATCATCTTCATCACCATAATCATCACCAGGCGGCCTCTGTAGTATAATGACTAAGACCCTGGACTCACGATGCGGAATTCCGCGTTTGGTTCCCGGTGAGAGCACAAAAATCAAAAGGGGATTTTTCTCAAGCCTGGATGGGGAGCCGGTGGACGTTGTTCCTCTATGTAAATGGACCTTTTGATATATTGAGGTGGTTAAAACAATAATAATAGTCTTCACAATTATTTTTTTAATATATTTTTTTTAAAGTCTTTATTAAGAAAATAAACATAACATTAAAAAAAAATATTGCCGTCCCGATAAACCGCAATTTTGCCGTTTGTCATCGGGTGCCATTAACAAAAACATACATTTATCATAGAAATACAACAACAAAAGTTACGGAAAATATTTAAAAAGTTTACAAAATATTTAAAAAAAGGAATAGAGATACGAAAAACACATATGGTGAATCAGTATATAATAAATTATGGTGAATCAATATAAAGAAGTTCTATCTTCCAACCAATCTCTCAGTATAAAAATAATTTTATTAACATTATTACATGATTTAATTACATAGGGCAACATATTAAAAAAAATTGGAATTAAATATTCTAATGTTCTCTGCCCGTACTTATTTTTAGTTTGGGCACAATTGAACCGTCCATGGATGTGAATCTAGTTGGATATGTGTGCTCTAATTTATTTTTATATGTGTTGTCAAACATATGTTGACAAATGATTTTATTCCACAGTAATCCCTTAACAGGTAATACTTTTAAATATTTAAACATTATTGGAACATTATGTCTTTGACTAAATATATTTGGTGGTACAATTAATTTGGCAAGGGCATTTTGAACGTTTTGAATATGTTTGATGTTAGTTGTACATATGTGCCCCCGAGCAGTGATGCCATATCTGATTCCCCGAATGAATCACCTCATTATCATCACCATATCAGACACGTACTCGGTGAAGCGGATGTCGTAGTGGAAGGTTCTGGTGGAAGTACTCCTCCCGCAGGACGACGTTCTGCAAGGCTTAGGTCATCATCTTTATCTTCACAATCTTCATCGTCATCACCATCATTACCGTCATCACCATCACCGTCATTATCATCATCACCTTTATCATCATCCCCGCCACCATCATCACAAATGACTATAAAATCCCATTTTCATATGTTGCAGTGTGTTTTCTGCCCACGAGCAGAGGCAGACTGTTGAGTATCAAGAATTTCACATACTCGGTGAAGCGGTCCTCGTCGATCAGTGGCAGGTCGTGGTGGTCATGCTCAGCCAGTGGGACGACTTACTGCGCGGCCAAGGCCGTGACGGAGAACGACATCCTGGTGTCGTACAGGGGATCCCACAACCACGAGCCGCCGCGGTACATGCGCAGACCCAATGGAGAATTCTTAAAAATATTTCGATAAAAAAATTTAACTTCCGACTCAATTTTTCTCGTAAACTATGAGTCAAATAAAAAATTCGTCCAAATGTGATGTAAATTCACTAGTTTCCCGTTTGTACATCGAGTTTTGTAACACCGCGTATAATTATCCGAGTCGTGAAGGAAAAAAATAATTTTTTAAATACATTCTAAGTTTTTCGTGACAATTTTTTCTCTCATTTCACCCAAAAATTTACCCTCTTTTGTTACTAACAATTTTATAATAATGCCGTCTTCGTTGTACCTATTGATAATATTATAATAGGATACGTCATTATCATAACGATTAGAACGTAGTAATTTAATTGTCACGGAAGCGTAAATACCTATAAATATAGGTACTTTATTTTTTTTTTGTTTTATTTGGTTACGGAACAATAACAGACAAAGGGATACTAAATATAACACAAAAAAAGATAAAAATATACCTAGGTAGACCAATTTCCCTTTAAAATTGTTCACATCGTGCTTAATCGAATGACCAAAACATAATGTTTATGAAAATGTGACATACACACAATGCATATAAATATAACAAGCATATAAAAGCAAAAGTGATCACAAATATCTCAGGGGAAACCTTCTCTTGAACCCATCTACGGACTTCATCATACGGAGCTTCCGAAGATGTCCATACCTTCAGTGCTGTCCCTGTGTATTACATTGTACTCTCTGCACATACGAGAGAGAGGATTCTAATACCCTGTATTGGAGGAAAAGCGCTCAACCCTGAAAATGTCTGGTTTACGCAGTCGCAAATTGGCACGCAGACCGATTTCGCTTATTAGCGTTGTGTCAAGGTGACTATTTATAATTTTATGCAAGCAAGTGAGAGATCGATTACTTTTCTCCTTTTTTCTAAACTGTCCAGTTTAAAGAAATGTAATCGATCTTTATAGTTGTGTAATCTGCGACTCACTCCAGAGCTCAATCACAGATAACTATCGACGTAGTTAAAAACGTGCTAACCACGTGCTAACGCTAACGATTTGACCGATCACAATGAACATACGTTCATACCACGTTCGCCGAGCCGAGCATTGCCGAAGCATTGCCGAGGCAACGCTCGGCAATGCTCGGCACGCGATATCGCGGCCAAACGTCAAACGTCAAATCAACGCGCGTGTCGGATTGTTTATTATGTCGACTGCTTTTCTCAATATTTGGCTTGCTGAACGCCGGCTAAATGCAATACGGCACTCGAGAAAGATTGAATGAAGATAAGAATAGAAGAATAAATTTCTCGGAAAAGGGCTCGCGACTTGATGCGCTCGTTTAATAATCCCGATCGATAACTTTTAACGCGTGTTCCATTGTGATCGCGAAAACGTTAATCATCCATGGTAATAAATCGTTATCACGTCGCTTATAACCGCGTTGATAGTGATCTGTGATCGAGTAACAGATCTATAGGCAAGAGTTCTTAAGAATTTGGCTTGTATCGATGTACATTAAACTCTTTTTTTCAGCTCACTTCATTTCTACAAAGAGAGGGAGGTTAATGATGATAGACAAGTACACATATTCAGTGAAAAGTGCGGGACCGAATGGAAAATCGTGGTGGTCGTGTTCCTCCTGCATGACTTCACAGTGCGAAGCTAAAGCCACAACTTGTCGTGATGTGTTACTCTCAAACAAGGGAGTCATAATCATAAACCACCCAATTATTACCTCTCTAAGACTGGGTTCTACGTCAAAGTGGCTAATGCGGAAAGGTTTTAATTTGATTTCATGGTATTTTACCAAATTTATTACCATTATCAAAGTTATGCATTTTTTAAATTTATTAAAGAAAAATATTACAAAATTATAAAATTAATTTGTCTTCACTGGGGTAACCCGTGCCGAGGACTAGTTTTACAATTATTATTTTTTAGTTATTTACATACAATCTATGTGTGTTTAGAATTAAATGTAAAATTTTGAATTAAAAATGATTATCTGTTAGGCTGAATAATTTTGTTTATCTCTACTCTATTACCCACTTCCACTATCCAATTTGACACAGCTTTTTTGGAAATAAGTTCTTGTTTTATTGATCTGGTGGACAAACGGAGCATGTAGAGCTTGACAGCATAATTTCTAATCTCAAATCGCGTGCAGCTGCAGGAATAGATGGCGTGACACCAAAGATGGTAAAACATTGTAAAGAGGAACTTGCAGAACCTTTAGTTCTCTTAATCAATCAGGCAATAGTACAAGGTGTCTTTCCAGATAAATTAAAATCAGCGAAAATAATTCCCATCCACAAAGAAGGATGTAAGAAGGATGTCCAAAATTATCGGCCCATTTCAATTCTACCAATTTTTTCCAAAATCTACGAACAAATAATAAAGGTTAGACTTACTAAATTTTTAAATGAAAATAATATTTTATCTTCTTTACAATATGGCTTTAGACAAAAATCAGGTACCCAAAAAATGCAACGTTTGATTTTTATATATCAACAATTCAAAACCACTTAGATCAGGGAGACTTTACTGCCGGATTATTCATAGACCTTAAAAAAGCCTTCGACACAGTGGATCACATCATATTGATCGAGAAATTGAAATATCTGGGCATCACGGGAGTACGACTAGACCTTTTGATTGACTACCTTTCTGACAGAGCATGTGTTGTTGAAGTCGGCGGTGAGTTGAGTTCTCCTGGCATAATCACTTGTGGGGTACCTCAGGGCTCAATTCTTGGCCCATTACTGTTTCTAATATATATAAACGATATAGAATGTTGGGGTATTGAGGGGAGAATTCAGCTTTATGCTGATGACACAACTGTCCTGTATTTTTGTAAGAATAAACTCGAGCTTCAGATAAAAAATTGAAAGTGATGTTATCCGTCTGTCAGAGTGGCTTCGATTAAACAAATTAAGTCTGAACACAAAAAAAAACACATTACCTTCTTTTTGGGAACAAAAGCTCTGAATCACTCAATGTTGCAATCGGGAAGGATCATGTAGACAAGAAAAACGTAACAAAATACCTGGGTCTCTTAATAGACTCACGGCTTACATGGAGTGATCATATTGAATATGTAAAAAAGAAAATAACACCGGTAACAGGGATACTTTTCAGATTTCAAAAAATGCTCTCTGTATCACAGCTCCGGTCAATTTATTACTCAATGGTCCATTCTCACCTATCATTACCTTTGTTGTATTTGGGGTTTCGCAACAAAGCAAAAGATTTCGGAGGTCCAAGTTATACAGAATAGAGCAGTTAGAAATGTTTTTCACTTGCCGTACGATACACATATAAAAGAAAGATTTATACTTTGAGACAAAAATCATGCCCCTTTCACATGCTTCCTAAACATACGAAATTACTAATTCAATATTACATACAATTTTTGATTCAATGCACACAAACATCGAGACCACTTTTTAATAGAGACGTTCATCAGCACAACACCCGTTCACGCAACAAAATACATTTAGAATCAGCAAATACAACCAAATTCGGTACAAGATCCCTAAAATACATAGCATTTTCCCAATTTAATTTGTTTACCTGACA
Organism: Micrasema minimum; assembly: GCA_022494985.1. Taxonomy (NCBI): domain Eukaryota; kingdom Metazoa; phylum Arthropoda; class Insecta; order Trichoptera; family Brachycentridae; genus Micrasema; species Micrasema minimum. The sequence goes on from JAGVSP010005336.1 coordinate 9,696, forward strand.
TGTTTAAGATCCCTGTATATAACTATCGAAACAGGACCTCTGTTTTGAAAAAATATTATTTTAATAAGTATTTTGAATGATACCTTTTCTACTTGCGTCCATATAATATATGGTTTTGCTGTTACTGTTATAATTCACTTTATTGTTTCTTTAGGTTTTATGTTTTCATTGGATTGGTTCTGTTTTTTGTATATATTGTGTTTATTTTGTGATCTAAGTGATGTCAGTGCGTATTAGAATAAAATGAATATGTGTTTTTTATTTGTCCCTAAATGAGTTTATTGTTAAAACTCCTAGGGAGCATTGTATTGAAAAAGAAAAAGAATTCCTTATTTTTCTTTTTCCTATGTAATGTTATATTTTGTATAAATATAAAAAAAATAAAAAAAATAATATTCATAATCTATCCGACCAAAAGTAGTGCCTGTCTTTACTTGCTTCAATATTTTATGCGTTCTGGATCTGGATATTACTTGGATAATATAAATTATCCAACAGTAAATATATATGGTGGTTTGACTTTCGAAGGAACACAGAGGTGAGGCAATGGACACAGCAAACCTTTGGTATCTACTGTCATGCGGCGAAGGCGTTTTCGGCTGGCTAGGCCATATACTACGTATGCCTCCCGAGAGCCTTAACCATGCTTGCCAAATATGCATGAATTATGACAAAATTTGGCTTATGTGAACATTTCCCACAAATCTATTTAACTTCCCCATGTCTATTATCTAAAAAATAACAAAGCGGTAATATATGAACTGTGTTTATCAATTTAATGATTTACTTTTTGCCGCCTTTCTCTTATTTATTTTTAATAATATTACAAGGCATAAAAAAAAAATCGTATTTGTTGCTCAATATATTATGAAGACCTGTAATAAAATAGGGCTTAAATACCAAAAAATAAAAAATGACGCTGAGTATGAGGAAATGTTCTATATGCCTATGCCAATAACACAAACTAGGACTTATGTACCAGAAAAAAATATTTTATATCAATCTGAAGTCATGTATATGGGATGGAGTCTTAGTACAATACCTATTAACGCATAAAAGGGCCTACGTGATTAATCGCAGCGCTAAGCTTTTCATACAAAATGGCTGGACGCGAGTCTTCTGATCCGGATACGCACCTTACAACAAAGCGGAAAAGAAGTGGTTTTAATAAGTTAAGTAAAATAAAAAAGTTAAAAGCCCAAGGGGAAACAATATTGTTTTTACTAAAAATGTATTGTACCAGCAATAAGTCCTCTGAATACTTCGGTAAGTCGATTTGTTTTAAAAAAATCTGTTTTGACAAATTTTTGACAAGTTTCAATTAGCATTCAGAATCTAGGGATGTGCAAACGATGTCTGAGGTGCACAGGGGTCTAAGCACGTAGCCTGGGAGGAGAAATCGAGTGAACACGATCACCTAATAGTGAGTGATATTTTCTGCCATTTTTAAATGAAGGGCCGGCTGTCAAAAATTTTATGTTTAAAAAAAAAAGATTTACTTAACATGATCGAGTAAATGCCTTTTGCAGAACACAAAAATTTCTATAAAAATCTTTTCCAGTAGAGAGTTATGATAGATATTTTTTTCCATTGATTATAAATAATAATTTTTAATGTACATACCTACATTATAAATTTTGAATTTTTTGTTCAAAATTATCAGTTTTACGCATCCTTGAATTAAAAATCAGACATTTGAATGGTTGTTGGTGATAAGCCCTATTTTATGTTTTTACGCTAGGCACTTAGGCCTGACTAATGCAATAGCAGTTGGTCTTAAGGCCTTCGTATACTTTGTTATTTTTACCCTTTTAAAATAATATTTTACTATATAATTTTCACTAAACTTATTTCTTTGCACATTTGTACACATTTTTAAGAATTAAAAAATTTATGCTGTATACCAAAAAAACTGTGTATATCTTTAAACCCTTGTAACTTTTTTTCACTTTTCTGTGCTTAGGCCCCAATTTTATTACAGGTCTTCATATTAACTGCAAGGATGCAAGGCCTTCCTCTTCACCTATAAGGGAACCATATGCTCTGGAAGTAATGTGCACAATCATTGAATTGGAATTTAAAGAAGTCGCAGTTTCGATTCCCAACGGGGTCGTATATGGCATATTTATTTCAATGGGTTTCACATAAAAATCTTACATATGTGATACATTTGACTTGCACAGAAGCGTAAGACTGATCTTCTTGCCTTCATGTAACAAACGATAAAAACAAACTGCAATTGGTGTATTCAATTCAGTGAGCTATGCGCCATCAGGTGCGTATAAGGGAAAAGTAAGTAAGTAGTAAATTTTTAAAGAAGCTTATACAGACAAATTCAAGCATCACACAGGAATGAAAATGCGAGTGGACAACAGTTTTTAAAAAAATAATCATATTTTTTATTATCTGCAACAAATGGTATTTCGAGAGTTGCATTAGTTCGCCAAGCGCAGTTTATCTTGATATTTTTTTAATGTTATAAAAACACATAATTGTAACAACTGCGTCAATCTTATGTCACAGAATATCCTTTTTTACATCTTATCAATTAACGTTTAACAATAAATATTAAAACGTGTAAAACAATTGTTTTTTAGTAAGTCTGAAAGTATCCTTTTCCGACGTAAAATTACCCACCATCCTTAAAGGAGTTAAACAGGGATGTGTGATGTCATCATGGTTGTTTAACAAATACATGGATAAATGTATGAAAGAGTTGAAAAATATGGGCGTGGGAGCGAGAATGAGTGGTATGATTGTTAGTTGCTTTTGTTACGCCGATGACGCAGTGCTTCTTGCTGATAGCGAAGAAGAATTGCAGTCCTTGGTTACAAAGGTTTACGATGTGTGCAAGGAGAGTAACCTGTTAATGAACGTGGTAAAAGTCGAATGTGATGGTTTTTGAAAGAAATGTGAATATGACTAAGTGTAAGATTGAGTAAATGGCGATAGCTTGAAACAGGTGGAAGAATTTGTATATCTGGGAAGCATGTTCACTAAGGATGGAAATATGGACAAGGACATTGAAAGGAGGGTTAGTGCCGGTAACAGAGTTAATGGTGCCTTAAAGTCGGTAGTATCTAGTAGTGCTTATCAAAAGAGGCTAAATTGGCAGTGCATAATGGAGTTCTGCTCGAAAAAAAATCAGCCTTAAAACGGGTCTAGGGCAGTAAAATGAATTTTTTAATGTATTAGAATGAACAAATGAATGAATAAAGCTCTCTGAGAGAGATAGTCTATATTTTGCAATGCTGAATAAAATAATTTTAATTTGAATAATATTATCTCTAGTCAATGAATATACAATATACACACAGACCTTTTTATGGATCATGAAAATCGTAACTGTTTAATTATTTGATATACGAATAATTCGACTAATGGCTAATGACCAATGAATAATTTGAGTTATTCAATTATCAGCCAAATCAAATGATTTAGTTATTTAATTAATCAAATAATTTATTTGATTGTGCTCATAACTAATTCAGTGACCGAGACGCCTTTGTGCGATTTTGTTCCTTAGACACTTTTCCAGTAGAATGTTTTTTTTTCTAAAAACTTTGAATGTGTCTAAAGAGTTTAAGCTTTTTTCACATATGGAAATAAATATTTTAATTAGAAAAATATCAAAATGTAAATTTTTTTGAAGTACCGTAAAATAAACTATATTAAATCAATATTTTTTTTTAGTGAGTTTCGGAATTTCTGCAAGAGGAAAGTCTATACTTCATATTGGAGGTTACGAGTATAGATACAAGGATGAGTGGGGAGGAAAAAGGAGATGGGTGTGCGCAAAGCAAAGCAGTAAAAGATGTCGAGCATCTTTATACACGATTGAAAAAAGAAATTGTTAGTATTTAAACATGACCACAGCCACTAATAAATTATTAAATACATTTTTAAAATTTTGTTTTATTATTATTGTTTTATTTTATTGAATGGTAGAATTAACACCCTTGTAAGGTGTTCTTACACCCGTGTAAGTGTGCTTACATCGTAGGTGTTTTTACACCCATGTAAGTGCATTACAACATCCATATACATTGCGTTCAATTTAATTAAACATCTTTTTAAGTATAAAATTAATAATCTAAAATAAACCAAATAAAAGCAATATTTTCTGCAGAATATATTTTTTATGATTGAAAACTGGAGGTTTCCGCTATGGTAACATCGATTGTTTCCATAGGAAATTTGACGGTTTAGGTTAGCACAGTTTAACTTTAAGAGTTAAGTCATTATTTCATGTAGAAAAAACCTCTTTGAATCGTGTGAATACCTCAGTATGATAGGAACAAAAAACACATTTTTTAATGTTCTTTTTTTAAAGATTTAATCTATCCATTTTTATTTCTAGTTCATTATGTGACGTCACGAAGAGGGAAACCATTGGTCAGTTACGCTAACTACACGTACAGTTGGCACTCGGGAACCAATGGGAAGAACCGCTGGATATGTTCCACCCACTATTACATAGGGTGCCGGGCTGCTGTATACACGTATGATGATTCCATCATATCTGTCAGAAATGCTCATACCCATAAAAGAAAATGATATTATAGAATCCGCTTAATTTTAAAAACGGACAAGCATTGATTGATATACACGAAGTATGATTATTATTTTATTTTTTTTTCAAAAGAAAAATTTTTGTTTAGAAAGAAAAACAATAAAAACACATATACATAAATAAAAAAAACAAAAATCCCACCAAGGCATAGCCTGTTTATGGGTATACTGTGAAAGTCAAACAGTATGCACATTGCACGTGGCAAAAGAAAAAAATAAAGTCATGTAAAAATGGAAAAATAACAGATAATGTCGCACCCCGGGAACAAAAGAGAAGTCAACTCTAAAACAACCTTTTTTGGGAAATGGCTAAAAACACAAGATTTATTGTTTCTAATTTTTTTTCACAATTTTTTTGGTAGTAATTTCTAACGACATCTCTCGCAAAGGTTTAAGAGCTTTTTTTAGTTCTGTTTAAATGATTTCGTGCGGATGGTAAAAACCCACCAAAAAAGTACAGAACCTCTATTTTTCTAAATTTTGAGTTGTCTCTCTTTTATTGCCGGGGTGCGATGTAAACAAGATAGTTTTAAAAAAAAGAATACAAGATATTGGTACCTTTATAACCGGAAGAAGAAGTAGGAAAATAATCATAATATATAAAATAAAATTAAAATTACGTAGATTATGTTATTGTTATGGTCTTTTATTTTGTTTTGAATCGACAATTCTGTTCTGAGGGAAAATTTGTTATTGCGGAGTTGTTAAGAGCATGCGACCCGCTGCTGTTTTGCCATACAATCGTATTCTCAATTTTTTCCCTGGAATTAAGCACTAGAGCCATTTTACTTGTTTTAGATATAGACCAAAAGCGTGCTTGTATTGTCTTATTTTTAAAATATTTTTTTTATCTCTGTTAACAAATAATAACATATCAAAAAAATAAGACCATGCAAACACGCATCTTGTTCATGAACAAGAAAACTTGTGAAAAAAACATTGCTCTAGTTCTAAATTCCAGAGATAAAATAATCGAGGAATACGATTGTATGGAGAAGCAGCTGAGGTCACGTGGCATCGTTTCCTCTTATGTAACTAATAAAACCATATTTTTGTTTACTAGAGAAAGAGTGGTGTAACCCTCTTTTTAAAAAGTGATAAGAGAATAAGAGAAGAATTAATGTAACCATCATTTTCACAAGGAAACATAGATATCGCTAAAAACGCTTATCAACTTAAAAAAAAAAAAATTTAATAGGATTAACCCAGAAGTTTACTTCCGAGCGTACTCACATCGTCCTTGCTGATGGGCACCGGAGAAAGCAGAAAATCCTTCGAACTGAAGCAAATAAAATTAAAAAACCGTGCTGTTTCGAATAAATTTCCTGGAAGACGCTGCTATGGTGTTTGATTAGCCAAAGAAGGAGTGATGTGTAACACTCCATTGGAAAGCCACCGCTTTATCGTCCCGGCCAGTGACCCCAATGAAAGCAATCACGAGTTTTATGACATCTCCACCGATCAGCCTTCTACTTACCAGCCCAAAGACTACTATGTATGGACCTTCAGACGATCAGCTCGACTTTATGCTGAGGGACGCTCAGATACTCGTCCATCGGAACTATGGAAAGTCAACCCGAGGAGTAAGGGAACTTTTTCCACCCTCCTTGCATATTGCTACTATAGACATTCAGTCATTGTGTTTGATAGACGATGAGGCCACATGCCTGCCCAAAGAGCAGAGGAAAACAATTGACAAAGTCTCTTGGCCCAGAACTGGGATGTTTTCTCGCAGAGAGGTCCTCCATGTGATCGGGTGGAGCACCAAATTGCCACAGCCGATAGACCGAACCTAGCTTAAAAAAAAATTCTGATCAAATAAAAAATATTAAAAATTTAGCCGTGTTCAATTTTTTTTTTATTATTGCTTTTTATGGCACTCATAAATTTTATAATATTATATTTTATAATCGCTTATCTTTAAAATTGTTATTAAAATCAAAAATATTATAAATTATGTTACACCTAGCCATTTTGGTTTTAATATTGGTAACTAACTCTATACACAGATACATAGTATTATGCATGTTTTTATAATCATGTTGTATTTTTACTGAAATAAATATATGAATAAGTTTCTAAATTTTGTTTTATTCTTTGTTCATGTGGCAAGGAATATAAATAAATCAGTTTAAAAATGGCAAAAATGATTTCCTTTATGTATCATGGTAAGAATCATGATTTTTTTTTGGGCTTGGAATCATCAGTAAACGGATTTATAATACACAATGCTATATATCTTGTCCGCCTCGTGGTGTAGCGGTAGCGTGTTGGGCCGCCATGCATGAGGTTGCGGGTTCGTTTCCCGATGGGGGTCAATACGAAATATTTAATTAAATGTGATTTTCACATAGAAAATATTTCATATGTGATACCTTGGACTGGCGCTGAAGTGTAAGACTGATCATCTTGTCTTCATGTAACAATGATGTGGATTCACTGCGTACCAACTATGCACCGTTGGGTTCGGATAAAGGAGATAGTAGCATAGTGCTATCTTTAGTTGGAACTTACGAGTAATTCAAATCTCATCATCATCATTTCAGTCCGTTGAGGTCCACTGCGGGACATAGACCTCCTCCTCAGACAGCCGTCTCACTCTTTCCCGATCCTGCGCCGCCCCCATCCACTGTCTTCCAGCAGACTTCCTGATGTCGTTTACCCATCTCATCGGTGGACGTCCTTGAGGTCTCTGATTTCTCGGTCTCCACACCAGAACGCGTTTCGTCCATCTGTCGTCCGTCATTCTGGCTATGTGACCGGCCCATTTCCACTTCAAACAAGCAATTTGCTCCACCACGTCGCAGAGACCTTTGTCTGGCGTCCGATCCAATCGTTCCTTTTTCGGTCTCTCTTAATGGTATTCCAATCATAAATCTCTCCATGTTTCCGCTGTCAACTTGCAACTTATGGGGATGGCTTGGTCAGAGTCATTGTTTTCCGCGCCATAAGTAAGGACGGGCAGAATGCATTAGGTTGAAACACTTAAGTCTTGAGGGAGTTGAGAATGAGCCTTCGGACTGTGGAATTTAGCTTTCCAAAAGCCAATTCAAATCTATTGGTTTATAATCAAAGCATACCTAATGACAATTTTTTTTTTTTTTCAGTGCAGTATGTGTATTCGCTAAGGAATAGACCAATGGTTTATTTTGATGATAATGTATACAAGTTTCACCAGGAACGAAAGAAAAAGAAGCGATGGGTTTGCACACAGGTATATCATGGATGTTCAGCCGTTCTTTACACAGTTGAAGAAAGTATTGTTACTTCTAAAAATATTCATAACCATCCTAAAACTTTTTTGAAGCTTCTTGCTGGATACCGAAAAGAGAGTGTTTTGTAATATTATGAAATATATTAAAAGAAGTAGTGATTTACAATCTTGACAACACAGCTTTTCTAGATAACGATGCGTAAAAATACTTTATAAGTTTGTTTGGTGTGTGTTTTATTATTAATTTGTATATTTGTATATTTGGGAAGTATGTTAACAAGAGACGGAAATGTGGATAAGGACATTGAGAGAAGGGTTAGTGCCGGAAACAGAGTTAATGGTGCCCTTAAAATCGATAGTGGCAAATAAGAACTTATCGAAAGAAGTAAAATTGGCAGTACACAACGGAGTTCTGGTACCAACCCTTATGTATGGTAGTGAAGCGTGGTGTTGGAAAATGAAGGACTAAAGTAGACTAAATGCTGTTGAAATGCGATCTCTCCGGCGAATGTGTGGTAAGACTATGTATGATAGGTGTATAATTTGTTGGCTGTGTCGGAACTTCACACAGAGAAAGAAGTCGCCAACGGTGTAACCAGAGCAGCTGCAGTTAGCTTTTCGCTTTCTTGTACACACTATCGTGGATATTAAAGTTCTGGGGTATATGAATACTATACTCAAATTAGAAAGTCTGGCGCAAGAATGGCGGACAAACATTGCCAGCACATTTTTATGCTGCTCTTAGCATTCTTTCATTTTCTTATACACGTTATCGTCGGTCTTAGAGAACTGGGGTATCTGGTGGTTATGTTCGAACTTCACGTGAAGCAGGAACTCGCCAAAAGTGTAGGCGCATGAGCGACAGCCCTTCAGGGCGGACGAACATTGCCAGCGCATTTTGCCCTCTGCGGACCCCCTGTGCTTGGAAAAGGAATAACCGTCTACCATCAGCAACCTTTTCCCTCTCGCTGTCATAATGTACGAATAATCTGAAATAAATGAGACGTGTTATTATAATTATAAGAATTTTTAAACAAAATAACTCACTTCGGTTTTATCGCACTTCTATAACAGAAATGAAGCACTCTTTAAAAGAAAAATAACACTTTTTGAACTGGGAAACAATATCCTTTCAACGGAGTACACTTTTCTTAACAGGGAAAAAATATACTTTCAGCAGAGTACACTTTTCTTAACATGGAAAAAATATACTTTCAATAGAGTACACTTTTCTTAACAGGGAAAAAATATACTTTCAACAGAGTACACTTTTTTTAACAGGGAAAAAATATACTTTCAACAGAGTACACTTTTCTTAACAGGGAAAAAATATACTTTCAACAGAGTACAATTTTCTTAACAGGGAAAAAATATACTTTCAACAGAGTACACTTTTCATAACAAGGAGAAAGCATCCTTTCAACAGAGTACACTTTTCTTGACAGGGAAAAAATATACTTTCAACAGAGTACACTTTTCATAACAAGGAGAAAGCATCCTTTCAACAGAGTACACTTTTTATAACAGGGAGAAAGCATCCTTTCAACATAGTACCTCCATTTTTCGTAACAGGGAGAAAGCATTCTTTCAACAGAGTCCACTTTTTATAACAGGGAGAAAGCATCCTTTCAACAGAGTACCTCCATTTTTCGTAACAGGGAGAAAGCATCCTTTCAACAGAGTACCTCCACTTTTCGTAACAGGGAGAAAGCATCCTTTCTACTTTCATCAGAGTATACTTTCCTTAACAGGGAGAAAATATCATTTTAGCATAGTAAACTTTTCTTACCAGAAAAAAATACTTTTTCAAAGGGGTAAGGTTTTTTTACAGTGCGAGACCACCCATTTGACAGGGTACATTTTTCTTTAGAGGGAGAGAACACTTTTTAGAACTACATAAGTATTCCTACCCTTTGAACAAGAATTCACTAGAAGGGGCGTTTCCATAATTTTTTTTTAGAAATATACGTTTCATAACACCATTTATTATCAAATTCCACCGTCTAAAGACTCCAGCACTTAGGCCAATGCACGAAACGTGTGATTTAGATGTCTAGTGTTGACGTAGATGCCTATTGATGACGTAGTGGCTAACTAGACACCTCAGACACGGTAGTATTTTTTAAGTATGGATTGTCACTTCTCTGAAAATCTTGTTCGAAGTTCCTACCTCTTTTTATAAGATTTTTTATGGAACCGCAAAAAACATAATAATTATAAATTACAATGTATTTTTGCTCTGCTTTTTTTGTTTTTATTTATATGAAAACGGGTGAATTAAAAAATATTATATGTTCCATTTAAACTTTTTAATTATTTTTTAACATTACATTTAATTCAGAAGTCCCGGTTACATAGTGTAAACTTTTATCACGATACTGAAAATGTATTAATTAAAGAATTTATAATTATTTCCCTTCTTCTTCTTCTTCTTATATAAATATGTTGTATTTTTTTAATTTTCTTTTTCTCTTTTGCCTCGTGCATGCTGCTTGAAAGAGTGTGAACACATTCACATTGACTTTCACAGTATACCCACAAACAGGCTATGCCTTGGTGGGATTTTTGTTCATTTTTTCTAATGTGTATGTGATTTTATGTATTTCTTTGTAAACAAAAATTTTTCTTTAAAAAAAAAAAAAAAACCGTAAAAACATTATTTCATTCGTTAGTAGAAGACTTTTAAAAATATGTAACTTTTTTTAAATATTGTACAATTTTGGCTTTTTATTTATTTGCATTTTAAATTGTACAAATACATATTATACAATAACTATAATTATATACATAGATTGGGGTAGTTTTTTTATCTGCATTCAACCTTACATTATTACTACTACTACTACTTTCCCCTATCCGCACCCGATGGTGCATAGGGCACAGCTTTGAATACTAATAATCAAAATTATTTAAACAAAACAATGGATACTGCGTCACGAAACGGATCTTTGGGTCTGGGGTGATTATGGTTACTTGAATAGTTAATCACCACATTGTCTATGGTAAACACGTGAGACTTGCACCCTTTTACTTGTGAGGAACACTTCCACCTTAATTTCCCATAAACCCCACTATTGTGCTTGCTAAACTTGTATCCGTCGACTATGAGAAGCGTCATTCCGGATATCAATGTTATTATTCCATTTCCCATAGGATCTATAAGAATACAAGATCCGATTAATATACTTATTACTACTACTCTATTATCCTCACCCAATTGCGCATTGGTACAGCTTGATTTATACCAATGCAGGAATCTTGATCATAACGCACCTTTAGAAGGAAAACGACCCAAAGAAAAAAATGTAATGATGTATCATCATAAAAGACTGAAAAAAAAAAATTTTTACATAATTAAGTATGTATTTAAAAAATAAATTAATACTAAATTACTCTTGGCGTCCTGGTCGTCCACTGTTGATAATTCGTCGGCAGTTTGCGTCAGAGCTGCGGGACGTGGACTTGACTTGGGAGGATGCACGGGAGCTGGCAGCCGATCGCTTGGCCTGGAGGCAGTTTGTGGATTCCATATGCTCCACATAGGGAGCGGATATGGTATGATGATGATGATGATGATTTATTTTTAAACACAGAAAGGTACATAATTTTCCTTAAAAAATAAGAAGAAGTCGATATGAACGAATACGATGGTATTTACTAGCTTCTGATGAGAATTTCCGAAAAATTGGTATTTTGAATTAGGTAGTTTTCGTTTTAAAGGTGCGATTTGTTACGTTAAGACAAGATGATCAGTTTTACGCTTCAGAGCCATTCCAAGGTATCACATGTGAAATATTATCCATAAGTCCATACATATACCTACGAAGGGTTAGGATCTGCGGGCTTCGGGTGTTTTGCAGCGGAAGGAGCAGGCTGAAATTTAGCGGATTTAATTCAAAGACAAGTTCATGGATTTGGCCTGCAGATCTGGCCCTCTCATTTATGGGCGCCTATTATATTTATTAGTACTTTCATCTTACATTAATTTGTAATAAAATGATCATGATACATTTCTCTTGGTTTACCAATGCATTGCCCCATCCGGGGCGGATAAAGAAAAGGAAAGAATTATTAACACTGAAAATAGAAATGTACATTTCGCACCTTTCTTTAGGACAAAAACGACCCAATTTAAAAAAGGTTGTAATGATATATCATCATAAAATACTGAAAAAAGAGCATAATACATATTGTAGTATTTATTTTATATTTGGTTTTTACACAGAAAAGTACATCATTTCCTATAAAAAATAAGAAGAAATCGATATGAACAAATACGATGGTGTGTACTTGCTTCTACTGAGAATTTCCGAAACATTTGTATTTTGAATTAGGTCGTTTTCATCCTAAAGGTGCGATTTGTACATTGTACAGTCTGAGTAGTAGATTCGTAAATGAAGATCAAATAGACTTTTCTTTTAAGGATGCTTCTGAGGCCAGTAGAAATTTTGGTGTTTATCAAATTAGATTCTAATTTTATTAACAGCCACCATCGAAATAATATTTCACAAAAAGGGGCGTTTCCATACAAATTTTATTAAAATTTACGCTTCCTATGGGTTAATTTCATCATAACACCACTTATTGTCAAACTCCACCGTCAAAGACGTCAAAGGATTGATTCGAAACTTTTTAGTTCATCGACTTACTAACGAGTTGGATCTTGTAATTATTTTCAATAACAGAACGATACGACACAACTACAACTTATTGAAAATAATGGACCAGTTGCTCGATCACAGATCACTATCGACTCGGTAATAAGCGACGTGATAACGATTTCTTACCCATGGATGTTTAACGTTTTCGCGATCACAATGGAACACGCGTTAAAAGTTATCGATCGGGATTATTAAACGAGCGCTTCTAGTCGCGAGCCATTTCCGATATATCTTATTCGCACATATCTTCATTCGATCTTTCTCGAGTGCCGTATTGCATTTAGCCGGTTTTCGGCAAGCCAAATATTAAGAAAAGCAGTCGACATAATAAACAATCCGACAAGCGCGTTGATTTGACGTTTGACGTTCGGCCGCGATATCGCGTGCTCGGCTCTGATCGGCAATGCTCGGCTCGGCGAACGTGGTATGGAACGTATGTTCATTGTGATCGGTCAAATCGTTAGCGTTAGCACGTGGTTAGCACGTTTTTAACTACGTCGATGTTATCTGTGATTGAGCTCCTGGGCTGCATTCGAGGAAAAGGATTCAATAAAGTAAACAATTTTTTTATTTATTGGTTTATTGTCATTGCAAAATTTGAAAATAATATTTACATTGGCTGGAAGATTTGATAATGTAATAACTAGGATGTTATCACGTGACATGATATTACTATGTCGTTTGGTATTATTTTCCCTAGCACACATTATGTCGCTAGTAACTTTTTCCTTTCCACCGTCGATATGTTTACCCAATAAATATATTAAAGGGTCAGAATCGAACTGGGGAGTTTTTGGCCGAAAAATACATCCTAGACAGATAGATAGGTGGTTTGAAAATTAAAAACTAATAGTTTTTATTGAATTTATTGACTTAAACCTTAACTAACTATTTATTTTTTTAATTAATTCATAATTAACATACTATAAGACTACTTATGCGCACTTTATACGAGACCGAAAACTGTACAATCTGTCAAAAGACACGCTAAATACGTGTATTTTTTAAGCGCCATCGTATGTTATTATCGTATGTTTGCACACAGGATTTTTTTAAATACGATATATCTAATAATGTAAATATGTTTTTTTTTTACGTTTTTAAAAAGCATTCAATATATCAATGTATCTACTTACCGTTTACATAAAAAAACATTAACTGTCAGGTCAGCCAAACGTCGCGCGCACCATTCAATATTTCATACAGTTTTCGCTTTATACGGAACAGTTTTCAAATTGCACAAGAAACTGTACAGTTTTCTGTCCCGTAATAATAAAGTGCGCTTTAGGTAGTACATTAAATATTAGTTCTTAAAACTTTCAGTGATTACATTATTAAATTATTTTAGTAGTACCATACATATTTGATATTTTATTATAGTTTCAATGATGCCACAAAATCTAACAGTAGGTGGTATATGGCATGTCATACTATTCACTCTTTAAAAAATGAGCGTAGATATAAAAATTAAGATATTTTGGTGAAATGTAAATAAAATACTGAATTACTAAATTTTATAAATTAAAATAATAAATAGACAAAATATTATGGTAATAATACTGTCATTAGTGTTACATGATCTATTTTCCTGATGGAACTTTCTGGTAAATCATGATGATTATGTTCCATGAGATTGTCAACTATCATTCCTTGAAAAGTTTTTAAGTACTTTTTACAACCTTTACGTTGTAATGAACATTTCCAGCGAACATTATCAATTCCCATTCCAGTGCAGTGCTTGCTAAATCTATATCCTTTGTAAACCAACAGTTGCGTTCCGTTTTCTAAAGTGGCTATGTAATTATATCACCTAAAAACAGATAAATTTTACTTATTTAGAGATGTCATTGTTACCCCTGTTTTACTATTTTAGATGTGCAGTATGATGGCAATTGAAATGCACACGCAGTGTTAATACTTGTATTAATAGTTAAATGTTGTGGACAAATGTTTTCACTATCGTTGATCCTAAAGCAATGATGTAAGTAACTATTTTGTTAATCACATTTAAATACTCCTTAACTTCTTCTCCTTCTCCTTACCTTCTTCAAATCCCGTTGTCACCCAGCCTTCTATGTACACCTAGCCAGTCTCGATATTCACCATGCGCCTACTTTTTAATGCGAAGAGAGAGATATCTTTTATATTATGTAAACACATTTTGAGTGTGTCCAAATACTTGTAGATTGTAGAGATATCTTTCCCAAGATCGAAGAAACTGTTAGCTATCATTTCTTCAGCGGTTTTTACATCATCTTTACGTCATATTTCGAAATGCAAGTGGGTACGATTAAAATGCGGTTAGATAGGTATTTAAATTTAAATGTATTTTCGAAAAATGTTATTAATATTATCTATGACTGGCCCATTTCCAAAGCTCATGTATTGTCAATTTAACTTTACTTTTAGGTTATAATGTCAAAAATGTGGATATTATAATATACCTCTGTAGTACTGCTTGATGACTTGGTATAGTGCGGAGTTTTGGGCGTTTGTGCACTACAAGGATATTTACTGTCCGGCACGCGGCAGTCCGATTTTTTAAGGTCCGATGTGGCATGAAAAAAACAGATGTCTTATGCAAATGTCGGACGGTAAAATTACGTATAGTGCACAAACGCACTTAGACTGTAAAAACCTATTATTCGATTTTTGTAGCGGCTCAAAGCGCCTCCTTAAATAAGCAGAAACTTTGCGAATTTAGCTCATTTTTCATTTTAAAAAATATGCAAGACGATTGTGGAAAATATTAAATTAAATATGCGACTCATATGAGTTGACATATTTATTTAATATTAACTTTATTTTACAATATAACTAAAAACTAAACAATTTAAAAAACGACGCTGTCCCAGTGTCCCTATAAACTGTAGTTCCTTCAGTTTGTCATGGCGTACAATAAATAATATAACAGTAGGTATAAAGTGCAATTAAAACAAGCTATTTCAAAAATTATAAATAGAAAAACACAATTACAGTAAATAAAAATTTAAAAAAATTCATCTACACAAAAAATACTTTTTCCCGCTAAATCAACAGTTATCTATAATATTTATGAACAAATTGTAGGTACTTAAGTTTTGTATATTAAAATAATAAATAAATAAAATATTATGTTAAAACAGTCATCGGTATTACATGATCCACATTCCCGATGTAACTGCGTGGTAAATCATGGGTGTGTTCAACGGAATTGTCAACTATCATTCCTTCAAAGGTATTCACGAACTTTCTACATCCTTTACGTTGAAATGAACATTTCCATCGAACGGTATTTCTCGCTCCGCTCCTGTGCTTGCTAAATCTATATCCTTTATAAACCAACAGTTGCGTACCGCTTCCTAAAGTGACTATGTAGTTACCTGTAAAAACACATTGATTTAAGTATTTTTGCCCTTTTTTATTCCTTTACTTAAAATAACGTACATACACTAATCATACTTACACACCCTTTTTACTATTGTAGAATCACGGTATGGTGGGACTTGGAAGTTAACACGTGCAACATGATGTTTCGAAAATGTTAACAGCAGCTGGCATAGTATGAAAGTCGCCATTCCTTCTGCATTCTTGTTGGTCCTAACTCTCATGTCTTTACTTCTATAAAAGTACAACATAACTTAATGCATCGTGTAAATTTTAAGTGCCATCAAACCGCGATCCTCGTGTATTTAAAAAAAAATCAGAATGTTACAGATATTGGAAAACATTTATGTATTTTTAAAATACTATTTTTATAAAGCTTAGCGATTTCTGTTTGAAAATAGGAAACAGTTTGGAGCTGAGTACACTCATATGAATTAATTAATTACCTTTTGTAAAATTTTTTTAAAAATATTTTTGTACTTACTAGTTAAAAACAGTCATTTAAACATCCTGACAATGGATTTAAAAAAAAATTGGATTGACTATTCATATAATATGTAATAATAACATTTTAGTGGGTAAAATTAAAACAATTATTTTTTTATTCGTTTGAAGAATACTATGGTTTATACTTTATACATACCTACTACAATAACTACTTTTTTAAAATATAAATTTCTGTTACATAAACTCTTTATCTAAACATGTAGAAACATTATTAGTTGTACTTTAAAAAAATTATCTTTGTTTTAATTTTATTACTATTGTACACTGTATTTTGCTTTCACGAATTTTGTAAAATGCAATTATACCGTTAATAAAATAATAAAATAAATCAATAATATGCTTTTGAAAAGTTATCGTCTATTTAAAAATATATGCACACATGAAAAGGTGTTACCGACACGTAAATTAAATTACTTATGTAGATAGGTACATATTAATAAATTGTTATGATTTAACTTACTTGCTAATAATATTGAAGAGAAATTTGTGCAATAATATAAAATGCAAAAATAAAGAGGTTTTTGTGTTTTTTAAAATGTTTTATTTTGCTTTGATTTTTATATCTTTTTTTTTATCATGTTGCCTTTTTAAACATCAAATATATAATGCCTTAAAAGTCAACATCCTTTACACTATTTATTTTAACCAAATACAAGTCTATTTATTATAACTAAGTATTGTATTTTAATATCGAGTGTTACTTAGGACAATATATGAAAATACTTAGGACACTCATTTTTATAAGTAGATATTATGAGTTTACGAACGCGAACAAGTCTAGTATGACTTGCATCAACCGCTCTGATGTAAGCATTTCCATGTTGTCTTCCTTTTCGGAGCATTGCATTGTCAATGGAAGTAATTTTACATGCATATTAAATTTAGTTTAATATTGAGTGGTTTAATACTTAGTATACGACTTTTTATAAGTAGACATGAGGTATCAGCGAACGTAAACAATCATGACATGCATCCACTGCTCTGTTGAGAACATTTCAGTCTCGTTTTCCTATTTTTTATAAGTAGATACGAGATTGATTGATTGATTGCGATTGTAGATGCTTCGGCAATGGAATCTTGAGCGCCTGGGCACTGGCTCTTATCCGTTTACATCATATGAATATGATTTAACAATGAGTGGTCTAATGCTTAGTACATCCCCTTTATATTTATTTGGTGGAACATGCATATGGTCATGTTTACTAGAGATGAGTTTATCAGCGATCGTGAATAAGTATGACTTGCATCCACTGCTCTGATGCGAACATTTCCATCTCGTTTTCGTGTTCGGACCGTTGTATTGGCAATGGAATCTATAGCCTCTATGCACTATGGCTTGTCGTCCATTTGCCAGATTCAAAATGACGTCAGCTCCTGAAAAAATGTGGTTTTAATCAGAAAATGTTGGTCATGATTATAAATGTTGGTCATGATTATAACGTCTGTCATATTAATGACTGTAATTATAATGCTTTTTTGAAACCAGTGAAGTCTTAAACTGATTGATTGATTGATGATATGGCATATATTTTGTAGAACTCCATGATATCTTATGTTATATAGTTTTTATTTTTTAAGAATAGTGGAGAGGAACATCTGTGATTTTTACTATATGATATTTTTTGTTATATATTTAAGAATAGGGAGAGGAACATCTGTGGATTTTTTTACTAAATTCCTGATTTCAGTTGGTCTTTAATAACTAATAAGCCAATATTGTATAAAATAAGATGTAAATGTTTCAACGCCACAGTTTGATAATGCCCTTACAAGGCGAAACAATTGTCACTAACTTGATAATAAAATCACGTAGAACCAAAAAAATCGTTTTTGATTTTAACATAAGATCTTAAAACTAAGTTCAACTATCTAACGAACTATGAAACATTTGCTTAAAAAATACTTGATTTAAGATAACGTGTCTCCTAAATACGTACGAATACGGTTTTGCCGGAAATATCAAACTCTGAAAAAAAGTAACGTGCTATCTGGAGGTACAAAGAGATGAAATACCACTTAAACTATGAGTTCGGGTGGTATAAATATATCATTTAAAATTCGGATTCAGAGAAATGGTAATTTGGTGTGTGAAAACGTTGATATCTTCAACTCTAGCATTGGTTCAATCTAGCTATTTTTGTATTTACTAGTCAAGCTACTTTGCACTAAAATTTAAGATTTAGTAGATATATATATTATATTCATTACTATTTACTAGGTATGTTGCATTATTTTTATTAAAAGCCGTCTAGGCGTTTACAAGAAATACAATAAAATAAAATAATTAACACACTTAAACAAGTGGTATTAATAAACTCATATAAAATTAAACATATCTAAACCAGTGGTTTTTATATATCTTTTGTATTTGCGAATGGAGTCTGGAAAAAACAATAGTTGTTACGTTCATAATTTATTTGGAGATTAAAACACATTCAAACAAGTGGTATTACTATATGTATTTCTAAACAATTGGTATTTAGTAAATTATAAGTTAAAACGCAACTAAATGAGCGGTGTTATATTATATTACGTTAAGTTAAAAAACACATCTAAAACAAGAATATTTTATATCTTATTAAAAGAATATCTTATCCAAACAAGTGAGTATAGACGTTTAAACAAGTGGTATTTAATGCCTTATTTAAAGTAAAATACATCTCAACAAGTTGTTTCAATATATTATTTAAAGTTATCTAAACAAGTATGTGGATGTGCTGAAATATAAACAATTACATCTTCTACTGTGTGGATTTTGGATTTACAGTTTGTCCTCGTTCTGCACCGCCAAATAGTTTTGTTAGCATGCTTGATGTTCACTCGGTAATGGAAATTGTTCAATTTCAAATGTCGGTGACCACCCTTGGTAATCAAAAACTGATATTCATCTAAAATATAAAAATAGCATCAATTTTAATCAAGTGCAAGCTTTTTCTATTTAAAAAAATTACATTATGCACTGACATCGACAATCAATACCTTCAAAGTTCACTGAGCACTGGAGCACATAAAATAATTCTTACCTAATTCATGTCGGCACAATATTTTTTACGTGATAACGTCTAATAAATCGATGAACGCCGGCTGCACACACGAAAAAGCATGACTCATTGTCACGTTCCGCCTGAGCCGAGTGTGCAAGCGAGAGCGCGGAACAAGCGATAGAGAGGCACGATCGGCCTGAGCGTTCGGTTTGTTACGCATCTATCTCTCTTTCACTCCATTGGCCGATGCGCCCGAGTAGAAGGGAGACAGCAGCAGCCATCAAGCTTCAAAGTGAAAATGTAATTAACGAGTGCAAAAAAAATATAATTTATGGAAAAAATAATAATTTTCAATTAACTCCTGTTTTCTTATGTAAAATTATCGTCCGTAAACCGACTTTACAGACGACCAAAGTTTTTTTTATATAATTTGAAGGCGTTGTGTGCTCTGAAACTGGTTGGGGGCAACAAATAAAAATAAAAAAACACATTATTACGATAAAAATATACATTTTATTTAAATTCATTGAAACGCATTTTATACAAATTGAGCCCCCTTTTAAACATCAATAATTATAAAACAATACACAAACTGGATGAAGAAGCTTTTTATAAGAACGTGAATGTGAATTTTCCAGTGTGTAGATTGTAGATAAATTAATGAGAGGAATCGTACAAAATCCATGCACAGCAATCAAGGGTACAAATTCCAAATATGTAAATATGTACGTAAAATAGCATCTATATTTCCTGTTAACGAATTTAAAAAAAAGACCTTCTTACATAAGATTTATTTATTTATGCATATAATAGAGAGATTCACAATGCATAACTATTAATATTTTTATATTTCAAATGTACCCGATGACAAACTGCAGAACTTCAGTTTATTATTGTAAATTGTTTATGCAACATAAATATTTGGTGTACCAACGCAGTGCCTATGCACCATCGGGTGCGTCGTCTAAGGGAGAGTGGTATTGGTTTAAGTAAAAATAAAATTTAAAAAATTCTACAATATACCGTTTGAGTACCGCTAATAACATGCGGACACTACGATCTTAAAAAAACAACTACCCGATAAAGATGTGGTAAAAAATTAATACAAATAATAAAGAAAATTTAGATGTTTTTCAATTTTTTTGAAAATACATTTTATTAACTATTCTATTCTGTATCACATGTGTGTGGGTCATTGGAAATGAAAACAATATGGTCTTCGATTGTATGGATTTTAGATCTTCTATTCTGCCGTTTGGCACAGTGCCATGCGCTATTCTATTCTGTATCACATGTGTGAGGGTCATTGGAAATGAAAACAATATGGTCTTCGATTGTATGGATTTTAGATCTTCAATTCTGCCGTTTGGCACAGCGCCATGCGCTATTCTATTCTGTATCACATGTGTGAGGGTCATTGGAAATGAAAACAATATGGTCTTCGATTGTATGGATTTTAGATCTGCAATTCTGCCGTTTAACACAGCGCCATGCGCTATTCTATTCTGTATCACATGTGTGAGGGTCATTGGAAATGAAAACAATATGGTCTTCGATTGTATGGATTTTAGATCTGCAATTCTGCCGTTTAGCACAGTGCCATGCGCTATTCTATTCTGTATCACATGTGTGAGGGTCATTGGAAATGAAAACAATATGGTCTTCGATTGTATGGATTTTAGATCTGCAATTCTGCCGTTTAGCACAGTGCCATGCGCTATTCTATTCTGTATCACATGTGTGAGGGTCATTGGAAATGAAAACAATATGGTCTTCGATTTGTATGGATTTTAGATCTGCAATTCTGCCGTTTGGCACAGCGCCATGTTGTTTTCTTAGAACTTTTCGTATTTATTCTGTATGTTCGGTCATTTACTTTCAATAGAGGAGTTCCCTTTTTAGAAACTATATATTGATAATCCACTGAAAATGACTATGATATATTATTTGTTAATTAATATTACAGAGGACTATTTCATAAACAACACGCAAAATTAGCAAACAATTAAGCAAAATTCTATGTTTAAT